>LNAC01000066.1:2821843-2840935 GCA_002007465.1 Ailurus styani | reverse complement strand
TCCTTCCTTCCTCCCCTCCCTCCTTCCTTCCTTCCTTCCTTCCTTCCTTCCTTCCTTCCTTCCCTCCTTCCTTCTTCCTCCCTCTTTTTCTTCCACAGTATATCAAGCACCTACTATGTGCTCAGTCTTATCTTGGGTTCTGAAGTGCTGTGTTGAACAAGACAGAAAAGGTCCCTGTGATTAGAGGGCGTATATTCTAGTGGGGGAGCCTGGGAAAAAGTAAGCTACAAATAAGTGTGTAGTATGATTTCAGGTAATAAATGTTTTAGGGAGAAGCAGTCTTAGGGCTATGTGTATACATGTGGTTCCAGAGAGGCTGGAAAGGGCAGGCTTCGCTGAATGCTAACGAGCAGAGTGAGGTGAAGGAGAGCACCATGCAGACGGGGGGGCATGGGGGACGTGACTTCTGGGGAGGGCGCAGTTCAGGCCACGTGGTGAGGACAAACTTGGCTTGCTCCAAAGGAGGGTTGATTGTTGAACCATGGACAAGCAGACTGGAAGGGCTTTGGTCCTGGCCAGCCTCTTTTGTGATGGAGAGAAGAGCTGCAAAGAGGAAAAGGAATTGCCCAGGCATGTCGGTAGCAGGGCAGGAAGCAGAACCAGAAGTCTTGGCCTTTGTCTGAGCTCCAGCCACTGTGCCTTTGCTCAGCCCCTCCAGATCCGGCGCCTGAATTGCCCTAAAAGGTCCCTGCAGGCTAGAATCATACAGCAGGAAAGCTGCTGGGGCCTGCCAGAGATCGCCCAGGCTAATACCCTCATTGTACAGAGGAGGAGACTAAGGACCCGAGAGACAGGGGCCATTCCCAAGCCACACCATGAGCAGAACCAGTGGTGTCTTCCAACAAACCAGGCCCATCCTTTCTGAAGCCTGGCAGGGCAGTAAGGAGGGGCCGAACCTCAGGCTGTGGGATGAAGGCATGAAAGGAGGCCCAGGAGCTAAGGGGAGACACAATGGCCAAAAAGCCCTGTGTGTCTACATGTTGTGGGGGCTATTTCCTTATGGTGATGATCAAATCAATATTAATGAGTGTTTATTCAAGTTTACCATGCGTCAGGCACTGTGCTGACTTAACTGCATTGCCTCTAAATTTAATCCGTGCAACAACCATACGTGGTGGCAACCTTCTCCCCACTGTAGAGGGAAAGAAACAGACTTTCAGAGCCAAGTAACCGAACTAAGGGACAAGAGAAAGATGAGTTTATGAGAAACCCTGAGTTTGCAGAGGGAGAAGGGCTGAGGGCCCAGCCTCGTGCATGTCTAATTAGTAGGGCTGGTGGAAAAATGACCATTTCAGTAAAGCTGCCCAGCTCAGGGGAGAGGCTGAGAGGGAAGGCAAGGGCTGAGGGCTAGGCTTCTCTACGTATGGGTTTCCAGGCTGCAAAGCCCCTTCCTACCCCCTGCCCTATTTGGGTCTCATGAGAGCCTGGTTGGGGGTGGGGCATGCTTTTCCTCATCTTACCATATAAGAATAATAAGGCCCAGAACAGGGTAGGGTCCGAGGTCACCCTGGAAGCTGCTGGCAGAGTCCAGGAGTCCTGGTACCTGGATCACCACTCCTGCTCACCTTCTCCTTCCTTTTCTATGCCCCCTTCTACCTGCCAGTGGAAACCAGAGGCCAAAGGGCCATGCCTTCTGACTCCTGGTGTTATGGGTTGAATTGTGTTCCCCCCCAAAGTCCTAAGACCAGTACCTGTGAACATGACCTTATTTGGAAATGGAGTCTCACAGATGAAGTCACCCCGGATTGGGGATGGGCTGCTAATCCAATATGACAGACACGCAAGGAGAGAGGCAGAGGTTGGACACCCGCGTCTGCACGCCAAGGAACACTGAGGATGGATGGCCACTACCAGAAGCTAGGAAGAGGCGAGGAAAATTCAACCCAGCATCTCAGAAGGAGCGTGGCCCTGCCAACACCTAATTTTAGACATCTAACCTCCAGAAGTGTGAGAGAATAAATTTCTGTTATTTTAACCCACACAGTTTACATTACTTTGTTGTGGGAGCACAGGCAAACGAATATGCTTGGTTTCCAATCTTTCCAGCCAGTATGCCAAGTGACCCTCAGAATCAGGGGGAGGGTCCCCAGTCTTCAATGCACAGGCCAGGAGCAAGGCCAAGGCAGGATTTCAGGAAGCAAGGATCATGCTGCTAGTTTAATGCTTATAAACATCTTACTATGTGCCAGACACTGTTCTATTGCTTTAAAGATGGTAACCCATTGAATCCTCCCAAGGGCCCTGCAAAGGGTGGAGCCCTATTGCTATCTCCACTTGAGTACTTCAGTACTCCTATGAGTCCATTCCAGAGAGGGGAAGTGACTAACCTAGGATCACACAGCTAGTCATAAGCAGAGCCCAGATCCAAATCCAGGCAATATGTCTCTACCACCATGTTGGCTTTGGCTGGTATGGAGGTGAGGCTCATTCCTGCCAGAGAGAAATGCATAAGCAAAGCCCCAGGAGGGGGCAAGTCAAGGGCACTTTGGGGACATGATTCATTTTCCAAGGTAGTGATCTCAGGGCAGGAGACATGGCTTCTACAGGAACACGAAGGCTTGGACTGGGCCAGTGTCCGCACAACACAGTGGATAAGCCTGTGGACTCTGCAAAGGGGGCGGCATCTTCTGCATGATTCCGGGTGGTATGCCACGTTAGTCAGAACACTTAGATGGCACTGCAGTGAACGAGTACCCAAAAGTCTTAATGGCTGATAACACTGGGGCTTAGTTCTTACTCCTGTTACATACTCACTATGGCTCCTTCTCTCTGGGACCCTCACTCAGGAAAAGAGAGCTTTGGAGGGCCTCCCCTCAGCAGTGCAATGCCCCAACTCATGATATGGTACAATCTGGAACCAGCACTGGTCACGTGGTCTCACCCCACCACAAAGGGACTGGGCGGCATCACCGTTCCTCATGCCCGGGAGGTAGAAACCCAGAAAGTCTTGGTGGACTGCACGCAGGAGGACCACATAGCTGAGCTGTCCTGAATGACAGGGAAGCACACGGTGAAGAGCTGCTCTCCTTCTGATCCCGTTTCAGCTTTGAGATTCTTTTGAGGAGGAACCTTCCTTGGGTACTAGCCTATCGCTGACCCCTTTCTGACACGTGTTGATCTCTCTTCGATTGAGAGCACTTCTTAGGTTCAGGCCTTTGAACAGCAACAGTATTTTTAAACTTTAGTTACAACTTACTGACATTATTTGGTTTTTGTTGCATTTATTTTTGCCTTTGCCCAACACCGGTTTTTCATTAGTAGTAGTAATAACAAGTTTCCTTTGGGAACAAAATTAATTTAAGTAAATAAAACACAACAAAATACATTAGAGTGAGATTTGGAGTCACCCAGAAGGCCTGGGTTCCAATCTAGATTCTTCCTCTTGTAGTTCCTTGACCTTGGGCCTGTAAGTGAACCTCTCAAAGCCTCCATTTCCCCATGTGGAAAATGGCGGTAACACGAGTGGCCAGAACCCAGGATTGTTGTGAAATGTTGGTCAAGTTCTTACCACACACCTGACCCCTGACAAGTTCTCAATGTTTGGGGGTTGTCTAGCTGGGTGGCCCCTTCCCCTCCCTGGCCTCAGTTTCCGTCTCTGAAGTGGGTTCAGGATCTGATCTATGGTATGGCAGGCTGTCAACGCTGCTTAGAATAGGCAGGGAAGATGCAGGTCCTTGAATGCCAGTGTGACTGAACTTCGGGAGGCAGGGAGGGACCCAGCGAGCCTGGCAGCCACCTCCCCTCCCCTGTCCAGGTCCTTCTCTGCAGTTGTGCTGGGCCTCCTGCTGATGGCTGTGTTTTCTCTGCTCAGCATAGGTCTTCACCGTGAACAGCAGAAGTCAGGCGACCTCCAGCCCCGGAAACCCTCACCCCAGGGGCCCGGGCGAGAAAAGGCTCCTTGTGTCTAGGGTAGAGGTGGACTCTGCATTCCTCAGGACCAACTATCAAGGCAGATTTGCTCCTGGAATGCAGCTGGAGCGCTCGGCCCCCCCGCCAGAAATAGCCTCCGGGTGGCTTTGCTGTGGTTTCCCTGTTCCAGGAGGGGCTCACCTCCAAGGGCCCTGCTGGAGCTGGGAAGGCTGAGAGGTACAGCAGCGGGGAGAGAACTCAGGCTGCCCCCTTGGGAACATGGCCAAACTCTTGCCAGCTTTAGTTCTGATTCAGGCACTGGGGGGGGGTCTTGCCCTCTAGGGAACCCCGGCCTCCAGAGGCATGGAATCGCATTTTGGAGAAAACGAACATGTTTTCACATGGCTTGAAAGGCCGTGACACTCCCTGTCCCGATGTCAAGCCGCTCCCCTTCTCAGGGTGGCGCCACGCCCCTCCTTGCCGAGCCTTCCCCAGCATACCGTCTCCTGGCACCGGGCCTCAGCTGTGTTCTCACCCTGGCCCGGGGGCCCTCCTCCTGCCTCCTCACAAGGCTGGTTTCTTCTCACGGTTCCGCCCTCACATCTCTACACAAACATCTCCTTTCCCAGAGATGCTGCCTGGCCACTCCATCTACGTGGGTCCCCCCAGCCCCCCTCAACCGTATAGCTGCAATTGTCTTTCTTATTATCCATTTAACTTGCACGGTCTCTCTTCTCCCCACTAGAATATAAGTGCCAAGATGCAGAGACCGTGACCTCTGCTTCCCGGAAAGCCCTGTTCCCAGCTCTGTCACCACCTGGAGGTGCTCAGTAAACACTGGTTAAATGGATGAAGGAGTGAATGGGTGAATGCATACAAGGGGAATGCCAGAAAAGACCGTGGATAGTATTTATGACCTTAACGATCGCTCCCAATTCCTGAGCATCCTCTCTGTGTCCTGCCCTGTGCTAAGTGCCTCATGTACCTCGTCTCACTTCATTCTGTTGTGGCCCTGTGGGGTTAAGGAGTTGGTCAAGGTCACGGGTGGTAGGAGGCCAAGTTGGGGCTCCGATCCCGACCCAAGCTTCTCTCATGGCCACGCTGGTGCTCTTAACACCCCCCCCCCCACAGAGGTGGGGAGTGACTTGCCCAAATCGGGGCAGAGAGGGTATCAGGGAATCTTCTCCCGGCCTCCCCACAGCCTCTCCCAGCCAGGACAGTGGCTGATGCTTTCCACCCAGGGTTCCTTCAGGGAGAGCATGTGGGGTCAGTGTCCAGCTCCAGGGCAACGCAGAAACAGCTGGGGATTCTCTGACTCATCCGAATCCCTGAGGCCCCTACAGGTCAGCTCCCAGGCTGTCGGGCCGTGACCTGAGGCCCCTCATCTGGCCGACTCTGTCACGTCTCCCCTCTCTGGAGAAGCTGCCAGGCTCACCGAGGCACAAGGCAGGGCCTGTGGCTGCCGTGCAGCGCTGTCAGCCCCCAAGAATGCTGCTGAGTCACAGCAGCCAGGCCGACTGTGACTCAGGGTGGTGCAGGCACAGCTCTGGGGAGGGTGGAGGAGAGGGTCCCTGGGTGGAATGGAGGCCAGGCCCCAGCTCGTGGCCTGACATGTGTGACGGCACTCTCCAGGGCAGTGATCCTCGAGCTTGGTGACCCAGACAACCCTTCCCTCCATGGGCCTCCATTTCCCTGTTGGTGCCTGGAGCTGAGGCCCAGCATGATCCACGATGGGCTGTCATCTGCTGCTAAGACAATGAAAGGGAACAAGAACCAGGTGTTTTGGGGCCTCAAGTGCCCCACGGGGGGACTCTGGGCTGGACTTTGTGGGGACTGATGTCCTGGGCTCGTCTCACCGTCCGAGAACACCAACTCACATGTGACCTTGGTAGAATCACCTGCTGCCTCTGGGCCTCAATCCCCTCATCTATCAACAGCCAGCTTGGTGGGCAGAGTCACCGTCAGTGACTTGACTTTTGTCCACACTATGCCCTCTGCTGAGGATGCCCTGGCCACCGTCTACCTCCTGATCCTTCAAAGGCCTGGTCAAATGCCGCTTCATCAAGGAGCTTTGCAGAACCTTCTATCCAAAATTCAACACTCACAGATGTTAAAATGATGACATGAATCTACATTTGATTACATAAAAAATGTACAAAATATATTAAGCGGAAAAAAGCAGGAGACAGAATAGAGAGTATAAAATGCATTTCGATCCATATATATGTGTCTATAATTGGAAATGCAGAGAGAAAAAAGGCCTAGAAGGATATATATAAAATGTTAACCATGACAATCTCTGAGTCATGAAGATTATGGTCATATTTATTTTTCCTTAATATTTTCCGAGGCTTTCTAAGTTGCATGCAATAAGCATGTTGCTTTTATCAACAGAAAGACATTAGAGCTTCTTTCCAATTAAGAGCTTCATCTCCACTTCCCCTACGTTTGTGTGGCCTTTTGCCAATCATCCTCTCTGTGGCGTACAGGGCTTTTCCTGGCGTGTCTGGGTGCCTGGCCCCCCGGAGCCTCTCAAGACTATCAGTGAATGGAATCAAATGGGCTGTCCAGTCATTTCCTGTGGGCATGCCTCCTCTCCCAGGAAACTGAGAGCCCCCTGAGGAGAGACAGCACTTACAGCGTGTGCCCCTGCAGGGAAAGCACGTCGTCGGAGTAGGACTCAAGAAACCTGAGTGTTGGTTCTGGCTGTGGCCCCAAAGTGCTGTGCGTATTTATGTAAGTCCCCTCCTCCTCTAGGTCTCATTTCTCTCACCTGAAAAATGAAGGGCTTGGATTCATCCCTAAATTAGTGCCGTCCAATAGAACTTTCTGCAATGATGGAGAAGTTCTATATATCTCTGTTGCCCAATATGGTAGTCACTAGATCTTGAAAGGTGCTCATGCCATTTAGAAACCGAATTAATTTCAATCTACGTGGCCACACTTGGGGCACCTGGGTGGCTCAGTTGGTTAAGCGTCTGCCTTCGACTCAGGTGATGATCCCAGGGTCTTGGGATGGAGCCCCGTGATGGGCTCCCAGCTCAGTGGGGACTCCACTTCTCCCTCTCCCTTTGCCTCTTATTCTGCTCATGCTTGCTCGCTCTCTTTCTCTGTCTCAAATGAATAAGTAAAATACTAAAAAATAAATAAATGGCCATATTTAACTAGTAGCCACCAAACAGATGGTGTACTTCCAGATTCTCTTTTAGCCCTATCACATAACGATTCTTCTATTTATTAAAGGTTCATTGTCTCAGAAGAGTGCCCTGTCTTCCACTTCTTCAGAAAATGTAACTCCCCCAGCTGCAATCACGTGACTCCAAGGAGAGCTGCCGAGTCTTTGTAGATCCCTAATCCCTGCTGATTGCCCAGGGTGGGCACGTGAGATTTTCTCTGGGGCTTTTACATTTTATGGTCATGAAATGAATATAACCTAAAATTAACTTTCTTAAAAGTGGTGAACAATGCAATTCAACGTTGGACAACCACCACCTGTCATTTGAAAACCTTCTCATCACCTCCAGAGGAAACCCCATAGCAATTAAGCTCCACATTTCCTCTTTCCAATTCCTCTGACAACCACCAAACTGCCTCCTATGGATTGTCCTCTTCTAGCTGTTTCCCACAGATGGAATCAGACAATACATGACCTTTGGCATCTGGCATCTTTTCCTCGGCATACTGGTTTTGAGGCTATTCACACTGTACCATGTATCAGTACTCTGTTCCTTTTTTATGGCTGAGTGATATTCCACTGCATGTGTTTACCAAAAGTTGTTTACCCATTCATCCACTGAAAGACCTTTGCACTGCTTCCACCTTCTGGCTATCACGAATAGCACTGTATGAATATTTGTGCACAAATATATGTTTGAGTCCTTATTTTCAATTCTTTGGGCATACAGTTAGTGGATTTGCTGGGTCTTAAGGTAATTCTGTGTTGACTTTTGTTTTTCCTGGTGGCCACACCATCTTGAACATTCCCGTCAGTAATGTGTGAGCTCTCTGAGACTTTTTAACTTGGGCCAAGAAAGTGTCTGTGAGTGTTTTCCTGGAGAGCCTGGAAGAACAGAAGTGACAGCCACAGAGGGCAAAGGTGAAAAACGGAAGAGAGCAAGTCATCCCAGCAGCCCTATTCTTGTCCACCTCCTTCCTCATGGTTCCACCGGTCAAAAAATTCCCCCTTCTCGCATTAAGCTGGCAAGATGGGTTTCTGTCACTCCAACGTCTTGATCAATCCCCTCTTCTCAGTGCCAAGTCCAGAATCTTGATGAGTCAAGTTGTACTCGAGGGTGCTCTAATACCCTCCGCATTGGGAGCCCCTGCATCCCCACCTGGCCCCTGCAGCCGAACCACCCTCTAGTTTCCCTCTGCTTCTGCCCACATCCTTAGCCAAGAGCCTCAGACAGACGCCTAAGAAAAACAACCGAGGCCGGTCATCTGATAAGAGAGAGGAGGCTGGTGGTAAGTGTGGGTGGGAGGTGGGTTGCAGGGAAAGAGAGGGCTGGGTTCCCCTGAGGACACTGTGGGGCAGGGAATATGGAAGAGAGGCTGGAGGCCAGGCCAGGGGAAGGAGGAGGAAAAGGTGGAAAGAAAAACCCAGCAGAATCGCCAATGTTTAGATGGCCTTTCCAGGGTAATTGAGAATGCTCGCCTGGGGCCAAACATGAAGGCAATGTTCCTTCGGGGTCTGAGAGGAAAGAACTCTGATTTGGTTTTCTGGGCTGGGGGAAGGAGTGGAAAGTGATGAGGAAGGGTGCTTTGGGGGACAGAGCTCATGCCACTCTACCCTTTAAATCTCTAGAATCTCAAATCTGGGATCTGGGCCCATTGGAGCAGAGCCCAGCTGGTTGTTTTCTAAATATGATGTGGGGAGGACACACAGGTAACAGGATGAGTCCCTGGGGGTGGAGGTAGGGAAGTCCTAGCTGTGGACAATGAGAGAAAGTTCCAGAAGGTGGGAGCCGTGTAGGTCTTGGAGGAAGGGGTTGGGGGTGGGGGCACAGGTGCCATCTGAGGTATACTCTTGGAAAGAAGATGGAAAGATAATTGGCTCTTCCTTTTTGCATGGTTAACTGGACTTTTCCTTTTGATTTGTGCTAGTTGGAACGCATGGAACATGAGACTTCACACACGGATGTACTCACTGCGTGTGGTAATGCCCCAGGTTCGTGGCCTACAGACTCAGGTCTTCTGATAACTTCTGTTTCCCGTGTGTATTGGTTTACTGGGATTGCCATAGCCAAGTTTTGGTTATGCTGGGGGGGCTTAAACCACAGCGATGTATTGTCTCCCAGTTCTAGAGGCTAGAAGTCTGCGATCAAGGTGTTGGCGGTATTGGTTCCTTCTGGGGGCTGTGAGAATCTGGTCCAGACCCCTCTCATAGCTTCTGGGGGTTTGCTGGTGGTCTTCGGTGTTCTTCGCTTTGTAGAAGCATCAGCCCGATTTCTGCCTTCATCTCTGTCTGGGTTTTCCCTGTCTGTCCATCTCTGTGTCCAAACTTCCCTCCCGTTTATAAGGGCCCCAGTTACATCAGATTAAGGCCCATTCTAAGGGTCTCGTTTTAATTTGATTACCTCCATAAAGACCCTATTTCCAACTAAGGTCAAAGTCTGAGGTATCAGGAATTAGGACAACAACAGATCTTTTCAGAGGGATGCAGTTCAACCATAAACAATAAAAAAAAAGAAGTGGAGGATTATCTGCTTACAATCGTAGAGGCCTGATCATTGGAAGAACTGTCTATAGCCTAGCTTCCAGCTTCCTAGGTTTCAAACGAGCCCTTCTCTCCAGCACACACTGGTCTTTTGCCGGATCCTGGAGGGACAGGTTCATGGTGCCATACAGCTCAGAGCCTTCAGCTCTGTGTCTTTATGCCAGGTGAGTGGGCTCGGTAGATAGCAAGGGGGTCCTTCGAGATGTTTCTATCCTGGAGCAGCTGACTTAACTATATACAAAACTTAGACAGCCATCAGATGCAAACTAAAGGTATTACCAATTCCACTTCTTAGTCAGATCCCCAGAATGTCACGGCCCCTCTAAAGCCATCAGACAAAAGGAAGATCTGACAGTAAGAAGGGCGGCATGGAAAAAGTGAGTGATCTCAACCGATTACAGTTAAAATGACTTGTGTAATTTTTATAGAATCATGTGACCATGTGAACACAAGGCTAGGGCCCCTCCCAGGGCTTAGAGAGGGGCTGGTGACAGGGAAGGGTCCTGATGCTTACACCGTACAAGTTTCACGGTCAGCTTGCCTCGGGCTGGGCACACACTCTCTCTCTGAAAAACCCCGCAAGTAAACAAACAAACAAAAACCCACATTCATTCGAGAAAAACTTATTCATCTATTATATGTCAGACTCTGTGCTAGATCCAGCTGAGGCAGAGAAAAACAAAGCCAGCTGAGAGCAAATCCAACTTCTAGACATCACAGCCTCCCCAAGAGGCCCAGCTCTTGAGAGACTGGGCCCTCCCAGGGACTGAGTCATAGGATGGGGGAGAAAAACTCATCTCATCTTGGGCTGGAAAGTGGGCCTTTCCCTTTGAGAAGTATAGTGAGAGATCCCAGGAGAAGAAGCCTCCTCCTGGGATAATCCTGAAGCTGGAGAGCCTTTAATAATCAGAGTTCTAGGCCACGAGGAGAGGCCATCCACTCAGCCAGGAGCATGGGAGTCAAATCCCCCGAATCAGACCTCAGAGCCACTCTTTTCCCAGGAAGACGTTCCTTCTTGGGGGTCCTAGATCTGGGGGTCTAGAGCCTCAGACTCTGTGTCCAACTTCTTGCTTTGGCCCAGAACCTTCCTGCTTTGACCTGGGATGAGCAGAAACTCATGAAAGCCTCAACCAGTCCTTCCTGCCAGTGACTGACCAGTCCCAGCTGGCTGCCCCAGCTCCTGCCTGGCCTCATTCTGGACCATGGTACCCTGAATCATTTGAAGGACATGTACTTTGGGGATGTCCCCCTCTCTGAGCCTCAGTCTCTTCCGACGTCAAGTGGGATGACAATGGGCCATCGACTCACCCAGAGGGCTGGGTGGCCTGTAGTCTCAGCCCTGGGAAGTAATAGATGGCACACAGTAAGTGCTCAGTGTTTGTTACGTGAATGAATGGAATGGAGAGATTGTTGACCTCAGTGTGGAGGAGGTAGTATATTTGTAATAGCTGGTAGTTGTTCAGTTGTTGGTGACAGACACCAGTGCAGCGTGGCACGAGATGGAAAGACTATATCCATTCCCATTGCCAAAGGCCACGGGGAGGTGTATGTTCGGGTTTCCTTGGCTCAACCTGCAATATGATGAATCTGTCTTCACCTCTGCATTTGGCTTTCCTCTCTGTTAGAGTTGGCCCCTAGAGTCAGCCTGGAGTTAGGCTTCCAGTCCAGTGGCAAAGAAATGCAAACAAGAACCTCAGAAGTGAGTCTCACCGGACAGACTTGGGTCGCCTCGCCCGTCCCCCCACTAATCACCATGGCCAGGGACATCTGATGCTCTGATTAGCCAAGCCTGCCTTGGAGAGGACCTCAGGTGGAGGGAGTGGCTCTGCACAGGGGAATGCGGCTTCCAGCACCTGGAAAGGGGAGACGGCCCCACGGCTGACAACGGGCACCCACTGCAGCACTCGGTGGAGGTCTGAACATTTAGGCCAACCTTCCCCTCTCCGAGCCTCAGCCTCCTGGCCCGTCCTTGGGACAAGAACAAGACTGGCAAAAGCCCTGCCCTTCTTCTCATCCTAGAGCTCTGGTGGGGTCCAGATGAGACCACGAGTTATAATAATGACTAACATTTTACTGAGGCATCGAGAGCATCTGGCTCTGTGCTAAGTAAACTCTTTACACGTTTATTTTAATATTTACAACAATCCATTTTACCGACGAGAAGCAAGCTGAGAGCAGTTACTGGGCTTGTACGTCGTCACAGAGCTCACGAGGGTGGAGCTGGGTTTTAGAGCAGTGCCCTCAAGCATGAAGCTATATATAAACTGTAAATAATTTTACAAGCATAGGGATTATTAGTAATGGTCTGTACTATTAATAAGAGTAATTTTTTAAAACCCTGAAAGGGAAACTCAAATAAATTCAAACAAATGTTTGTTTAGCACCTACTATGGGCTGATCACTCACCAGGGGCTCAGAGGGAGACACATAAATAACTGTGAAACAGGCAGACTGTGATCTAAGAAAGCCATAAACATGCCCCAGGGGAGTGCGGGGTGCAAGAGATTGACTCCACCTGGGGAGGGGTGATGGGAGGGGATCCGGAAAGGTCTCTTAGAAGTGGTGGGATTTGAGCTGAGCTTTCAAGATAAAGGGACTTCCACCAAGGGAGGAAAGGGAAAATCAACTTTATAAGTGATCTGGAAGGATCCAAAGAGCCAGAGCAGAGTTCCTGGGTAAGAGTTAAGCATGTCTATGCAAAATAACTCTCACACCAGCAGGAGCTTCAAAAAGTGATTGACTAAGTGGAGCGCAGCAGTTGCCATAGGAACAGAGGCAAGCCTCTTCCCTGTCATTAGTGAGCATCCCTGGCTTGGAGCTGTCTAGCCAGGGCCAGGAGGCAGTGGGGGCAGGGCTGCACCGTCCCTTAGAAGAAAAGCCCGGCTGCCCTGGGAGACGGGCTCTTGTTTCACAGAGAGACAGAGCTGACAGGTGATATCTGTTTCCAAGAAGTCAGGCAGCCAGGGGAAGCCTCTGCCTCAAAGGGCTTCGGGGGACATCCCCAAGCTACCGGAGCAGGCCCTGGGACCTTAGGGAGGGGAGGCAAAGGGCAGAGAGCAGGCCCGAGAGGCAGTGGGGGCCAAGGGGTGGAGCTCTACCCAGGATGCCAGAATGCGAGGCTGCCTCCCAGGACTCTCGGAGAATGCCAGAGGATTCCAGTGCACAGAGGGAGCTGGCGTCTAACCACCAAGGGCACAGGGGGAACCGTCAGGGAACGCTCCAGTGACAGACAGGCTGGGGGTCTCTAACAGGAGAGTGAATGGTGGCATATTCAGGTCAACAGGCCTTAGATCCCAGACCTGCGTTCCAGTCTCGGTTCTGACACTTTCTAGCTGCGGGAGGTTGGGCAAATTATTTACCCTTTCTCTGCTTCTCAGTTTCTCTACCTGGAGGATGCAGATGATGGTAATAATTTTACCCGTGTCCTAGGCCTGCAGGAGAATTCAGTGAGGTAATGTAGTCGCGCATGGCATGTGGCACATAGGGTGTCCACGAAAGCAAAGCTATTATAGCATTATTACTACAGACGGTGGGTAGCTAGGCATTGAAAATTCTGGAAGAGAAAAAGGACTTGATGGGGGAATGCAGATTTTTGTCCCTGAGGCTATGCACTTATAGGAATAAACTCCAAGTACAATGACAATAGAATCTAAATATAGTATCAATAATAACAACAGCTATCTTTTCATGAGAGCTTATTACGCAGCAGTCTCCGGGCTCAGAGCGTCACACGCCTTGTCTATTGTAAGCCTTACAACAACCTTATGAGGTAGCTACTGTAATTATTCCTGTTTTACAAACAAGAAAACCCAGGCACCGAGAGGTTGACTCAGGTAGCTAAGTCACACAGCTAGCCGACGGCAGAGCTGGGCTGGAACACAGCCATCGGCTCCCGGGGTCTCACCCGGGCACTCTTTCCTTCCCTGAACCTGGGAGGGGACGCGAGTGGGCAGCCTGGCAGCCTCACTTTTCAGACCCCCTCCACTTATCTGGATCTCAGGGCCCCTCACCCTCAGTTTCACTCTCTGGGACTTCACCTCCTTCTCTGAAAGTCCCACCCGGTGTGTGTGTGAGAGAGAGAGAGAGAGAGAGAAACCAGCTGACCAGGGAGGACGGAAACCTCTGGACTTCAAAGTGGGCAGAGCCCCGGATGGATGGGCAGGAGGCAGGCCTGGGTCCCGCTGGGCTAATTCCTCCCAAGGCCGGCAGAGGCCACAGCGGGAACTTCTGAGAAGATGGAGAACAAGTCCTTTCATACGGCCTCCCTTTGAGCTGGCCTCGAGGTGGGGCTGGGGTCCGGTGGGCGGAGGGCGGGGAGCGTGCGGAGAGGCGAGGCCGCCGTCGAGCTGGGCAAACAGATTGGGCAGCGGCTGTGAGCACAGAGCGCCCATTGTGGACCCGGAGCTCTGCTTTCAATAATCTACTCGGAAGAATGTTTCATTGAGCGCCAGAGAAAGGAGCCATTGAAATGCCCGGGACTGGGGCCCCGTGAAGGGTTAAAGGCAAGGGACCACGGTGCCTTGGCTCTTGCCACTCGCGGTTCAGATGTCTGATACGGGGATCCTGATGCTAAAACAAGGGGGACTCGGTGAGACCACCGAGAGGGCCAGAATCAAGGGTCAGGAGCGTGTCACCCCCTGAGAAATGCAGAAGGAGGTGAACCAGCAACAAAGGGAAAATGCTCTTCCTCCCTGAACCGTTTTGCCCAAATAACATCCAGCAAGGACTGGGCCTCAGAAGCCCCTCAGCCTGCCCGCTGGGGAGAACGGCTTGTCTGGGGAGTCAATAGAGCCTCTGGGCTGCAGCCAGCACGCCTTCCTGAAACACCTCTGACCTCACCTACGATCGTTCATTCATTGCAACTAATGAGGCACCAGTCAAGTGTGGAGTTAAAATGAGAACCAGTGGCCACTAGACTAGAGGACCAAGGAAACCTGTGGAATTTTCTCTCAGGGAGGCATTTTTCAAATAGAGAAACTGCTCATTAGGAGGAGACGGCCTGATTGCTGGAAAGGGTGCCAGCAGCCGAATTCTGGGCTCCCAGTCAGCGTGCTGAGTGCCACGCGCCACGCGCCACATGCCACATGCCCTTTCAAGCCCCAGGAGCTCGCGGGGCTTCAAATGCAGGGAACATAACGCTGGCCTCCTTGGGCTCCAAGGAAAGGCAGGAGGCGGCTGAGCCAGGGTTGCCGCTGGGGAGCCTGACCTCCAGCACCCCGGGCAGGGTGGCGTCCTTCTCGCCACGGAACGACTGCCTGAGCCTGAATCTTTGGGGAAGGTGCTCTCCAGCCAAAGCCGAGCTTACACTGGGAACCAAAGTAACCATTTTGGATGGAAACCTTAAAACATCGCGGATGCCTTCTCTAGGTTTCTTAAAAAGAGGATCTTGAACAGAATTTAAACGCTGCAGGGTAACCCCACATTCCCTTCTGTGGTGTGGCTGTGATTTGGTGGTGCCCTCGGATCTGTGCCATGGACTTAGTTCTTTGCTTGGGCACCAAATGGCCCCAACCTCCCTGGCTTTTGGAATTCATCGGTCTGAATTTTATGTTTATTCTTTTTCTCCCTGACACTTTCACTGTGAATCTGTATTATTATAAAACAGGCAAGTGCCTCAAGCCACCTTCTTCTTTATTTGCTCTGAACGTTCTCCAATATCCTCAGGCTGGGAAACAAAATCATTGGCCTCGTAAGAATTGCGAACAAAGCAAGAGTCAATAGGCCTGGAGTGAGGAAGGTCTGAGGAGGTCCACTCTGAGTTAAGGGATTGAACTCTATGACATTTTTGACAGTCCGGAGGCCTTCTGTGTTATCTTTCTGGTCCTTGACTTGGCCCAGCCTACACAAATTGACCTCTAGAGGACAAGAACATGCATAATCTGTGCAGAAGACCTTTGCCAAAGTCAATTAAGTCAGAAGAAAATAATATCTGTACTGAGTTAATTTTAGCTCAAAAATGGCCCAACATACACACACCTACACCTACACCACACACACAGCAATGAAAGACAAAGCTACAAAACAGACCCACCCACTTTTTCACTTTTATATCTCTGCATCCCAAAAAGTTTTCTATGGATAAATAATCCGAATCATAACCTTTTCAAGTTGGAAAGAACTTTTAAACTCCTTCAGTTTTGCTCCCCATTTCAGTTCAGAATCTCTCTCCCTCCTGGACAGACAGGCACTTTCTGCCCCTCTTGCCTTGTGCTAGTGACGCGGAGCTCAGTGCTTTTTGAAGTCCGACAGGAAGTAACAGCACTATACCTCGGCCATATCTGATCTGCATTTCGTGTGCAGGTGTTAGCTACCTGGTCCTGTATTCATGCAGCTGCTCTTTGGGGGTGATGGGGAAAGCGTGCACCTGTGTGAATGAGGGGACAGATCTCCCCATCTGTAGAGGATGTCATTCACCTGGGAAACAGGTAGGTCCTGAGACAGAAGCTGCAAAGGTTAGCTTGGCTCAAGAGGAAACTTCTATTTCTCTGAGACTTACTTTTTGGACCTGAACTTGAGACATTTTTGAGTTCTTGAATCCATCTGGGAGCCAATGGGGCTGATGGACATTGTCGCAGGGAAGAAGGCAGGTAGGCATCCTGTAGGGAACATAAAGGGAAGATGAGTGAGTCACGTCTTAACAGTGATCTGACCTGGATTCATGTTACTCTTTGTTTATTTCCCCCCTCGGCATCCCTGAGCCTTTGGAAATGTCCGGCCTAAATGCTCCAGCCTGGTCCTGTCGGGTAATGGCATTAAGAGTTGCGGGTCGGTGTTTATATCCCTAGAACGTTAGAGGGGAAAGATGTCCCCTGAGACCACCGTGGGTTTGGGGGAGTATTGAGGGGCCCTTAAACCTGAATTCTGGGGAACACGAGCTAGGCCCCAGAGTTCCACCTACTCCTCTCCATGCAGTGATTCACCCATCACTGCCATCCTTTTATTAAGAAAGTCGCCAGATTTCCTACAAAAGTAATCCCTTAAATTGGCCTGAAATCTGCCTCCCAGTAACATGTTCAACCCACAGGACTTGGTCTTCTCTCCCTGAACCACAGAGAACAATCATCGTAATCGTTCACATTCATTGAGCGCTTACTCTGTGCTGGGCACTTTCCTGGACACTGTATTGTGTCTCATTTATATTATTATCCCATTTTACAGAAGAAGAAATTGAGGCTGAGGGAAGTCAAATAATCTGCCCAAGGGCCTGACCCCAAATAAATGGGAGGATTTGAACATAGGCAGTTTGATGTCAGAGTCCACAGTTTTGGACTCATAGAAATTCTACTTGTCTTGTTCCTTTGATGCCCCCCACCCCCGCCGCCCCGCCGGGAGAGCTGTAGCCTGTGAGCTTCCCTCCCCACCTCCCCAGGCCTCTTTTCTTTTAGGCTACATCTCCCCCCCACCCCACCCCTCCATTCTCCCTGTGCCACTTCTCCTTGTCCTCCTGACCAAGGTCTGGAACAATGCAAAGACTGCAAAACTCGAGTCCATCTGACCTCCTGTGACTTGTCCCACTTTGACCCCCAGGACAGCCTTCAGGCTGAACCCTCCAGGAGCACCGTTTTAGCAACATTTCCCCTCAGAAGGCTGTATTTTTCCTGTCTGTCCTCAACATTTCTTTTGCCAGAACAACAGGCTCAGTTTTCCCTTCTGATAAATCTGGTCACCCTAAATATGGGGCTTTGAGCAAACAGGAGCGGCCGGCCCCACGCAGCCCTCATTTCAAAATGTGGATTCACTCGGGCTGCTATTCCGGAGGTCTGGTTTCTTTCCCCACACACAGTGGTTTTAAGGAAGAGGGAAGGGATCATGACAGAACACTGGCAGGGGAGAGATGCTAATAGAGAAGACACACCTGGGCACTCTTCGTTCCCCTCGATTCCCCCAAACACTTGGCGTTTCTAGAAGCCCGGTGGAAAGGAGGGTCCTTGGCAACATAAAATTAGAAAATACAGCTTTACCATCTCCACTCCTGGAGCTCAGCATATCCAACATTTGAAGTGCTGCTAGTAAGGAAGCCTAACTGGTTTTGCTTAATTCAGTTTTCCCATTTAAAAATGCAGCCTAGGAAAACTTTGGAAAACAATGAAGTAGAGTGGAAGTTGCAAAAGGCACCCGATGGCCTAACATATCCCTCAGGTTTGAGGTGGCCTGTGCGGTGCTTACATTTGCTTTAAATTAGTTGCTAGCCCTTAACAGTTGGGATATTTCTCATAATCATCTGGATTTGGGATGTTCTTGGAAAATCAGAAGATCTGGAAACACTGATCCACATTTTTGCATGACAATGGTCAGCTGGACACAAGTCTGTGGTCTTTGGCTCCACCGCAGCTCCTGTCTTCCCTCTGGCAAGATAGCCACCCCCCTGCTTTACTCCTTTATGATACCTGTCTGGCCCAGGAGTCCCTCCAGCTTTCCTTCTCTGCCCTGGAGATTTCCCTGGGTGGGAGCTGGCCTGCACCCATGCGGGAGGCCCATTCATCCATTCATTCATGCAACATGCGCTGATTGAGCTTCTAGACCCTGTGGATACAAGATGTATTCAACAGCCCCGGCCCCCTGGATTTTCGCACTGGCGTTCTATCCTTGGAGGGCAGAATGAAGAGCGGGGAGGGGAGGGATTGGAGAGAGCGAAGCTGGCGAAGGCCAGAACCTAGTTTCCTGATTTCCCGCCCCAGGCGCTCGCTAAAGGCGTCCCTGTTCTTCACTGCAGTCTCTACTGCCACCGAGCCCCAGGTAAGAAGCTACTGACATGCCCTGTGACTTACACGAGTTCCCACCTATCTCAGGGCCTCAGTTTCTCCAACCGTAGAACGAGCGGGTTGGAACAGAAAACTATGCGCGTCCCTTCCAGAGCTGGCACGCAGAGATGCTAAGTCTCCAACATCTTGGAACGTCTGACCGGGCCATTCCGGAGCTGTTCCACTGAATTCCTAGCAGCCCCTTTCCCTCCTGTTCTCCGCCCGGCCGGCCGGGAGGGGGCCGGAGCCAGAGGGCCGACGGGGCCTGGGCTTCCCGCCCGGGGGCGGAGCCGCTGCTCCACGGCCCGCCCCTCCACCTGGGGTTCTGCCCCGGCAGATGTTACAACTTTCTCCATTCTCTCCCGCGGTGTCCCCCCCAGGCCCGCCCAAGCCGTGCCTCCCTCCCCTTCCCCGCCCGGGCCCTGCCCGCCTCCCTGCGGGGAGCCCGACTGTTCTCAGGACTCCGGGCGGGGCGGGAGGCTGGGCCGGGGGTTGGAGGGTCCGGAGGAGGAGGAAGGGAAAGCAGAGGCGAGAGAAATTAGGAGGCGGGAGAAATCGAGGGCTAGTAGGAAGGGGAGAGTCAGAGGATGGTGGAGAGCACTTTTCGGAAGCGGCCACGCCGCGTCTCAGGCTGGCCCGGCTGAGCTGGGGGAGAGGGAGCGAGGGCGGCGCAGGGCGGCCGCGCAGGCGGCGGCAGGCAGCTCGGCGCGGGCCTGACCTCCCCAGAGCGCCCCGCTGCGGCCGCGCAGGTCTGGCCTCCAGCCCTGGACCCAGCTCCGGGCCGCC
>LNAC01000066.1:2736745-2821482 GCA_002007465.1 Ailurus styani | reverse complement strand
GGAGCAGCCTTCGGCGGCTCCACGCCAGCCTCCCCATATCATCTTCATCCTCACCGACGACCAGGGCTACCACGACGTGGGCTACCATGGCTCCGATATCGAGACCCCTACCCTGGACCGGCTGGCAGCGGAGGGTGTCAAGTTGGAGAATTATTATATTCAGCCCATCTGCACGCCTTCGCGGAGCCAACTTCTCACGGGCAGGTAGGCATGACCCAGGCTGCTGGGGCTGGCGGGGCGCGCCCCCTGGTCTGTAGATTTCTTCTGCATTCACAGCCACCCCCCCACGCCCCAACACTGGGACCCGGAAAACCAGGACTCGGCCAGTTCTGTCTCCAGTGGCCTGTGTGATCATTAGTTAAGTCCTTTGCCCTCTCTGGGCCTGAGTTTCTCCACCTGTACACTGAATGGATTGGATCATCTTTGAGGTCTCCTCCCTCTGATGGTCTAGGACACACACTATACACCACGTGAAGGAGACATCTGGGCATCCCTTTGTGAGAGGAGCATGGCAGTCTCTGACACTCGGTTTTAACGCTGCTTCTAATTACAGCCCCGGAGGCCATGAGCAAGTCATTTAACTTCTCCAAGCCTCCGTTTCCTTGTCTGTCCCTAAACAGAGAGAGCAGTGCTTATCCTGAAAGAGTGGTGAGGTTGGGATGAGTTGCATGTCTCCTGCTTGGCTGTAATAAATGGCAGCCCCTATGTCACCAGGGGATCAGGGTCCCCCAACCGAGGGCTGCATGAAAGGAAACCAAGGAACGTATAGATGGGGCAGAAAGACACACGGAGGATGCCATGACCTGTGGAGCCTTAGGCTAGTAACTTCACTTCTCCAAACCTCTGTTTTTTCATCTGCGAAATCCTCCTGAGTTGGCTGGGAGCCCCAAGGAGACGTGCTGCTTTCTCCGTAAGGAATTGTCGGCAGGCAAGGCGGTGGGATTACAGGATTAAAAGAGCAGGGAAACAGGAGGTGGGGGTGTGGAAGGCAAACTCTGGCCACTTAGGAGAAAATCCTTTGGCAAGGCTGAAGCTAATCCTCCTTGGATGGGGTCCAAGTCATGCCTTCTCCCAAGTTCCACCCCAAAGCCATTAACATGATTTCAGGAACCAGAGCCTTTCTCTCCCTGTTTCCCGGGTGGGAGAAACTGAGGCACGGAGTCAGGCAGGGCCCAACTCATGCCTCTGCCCAACTTCAGGGTCTGTGGGAGAGGGGGCTGAGCGGCCAGTGGTTGGCAGGGGTCCCAGAGCTGGGAGTCGAATAGGTGCCTTTTCTTCCTCCACTCGGGCACGCGGCATTCAGCTCCAGGAACAGAGAGAGAGAGCGAGAGAGAACTGGAGAAGTGTGGAAGAGGGGCTGGTGTATGTGTTGCGGGTGGGGGCGTTGGTAGTGGTGGCAAAGACCAAATGTTGACTAACTTCCAGCAGAGGGAAAAGAATCTACATTCCCAGGAATTGTGCACCAGTTAGCATTTCTCTCTCGAGAGGTGACTTTTGGTTGAAGTAGGGGAATGAGCAGCCAGCAGGGCAGCGTTCCAAGCCCCTGATCTGGGAAGTTAGCTGAGCGTGGCTGGGCAGCGTCTGCCCTCCGCCCCCTGCAGCTGGCTCCATCTGATGATGCTGACGACTCTCATTAGTGTTTGTTAATGCATCCAGTCGTGCTTGGCGGAGCTGGACAGAGCCCTTGTTTCTCATGTTACCCCCTTGCACCCGGGCTTCACTGACCTTTAGCTGGCCCACCCACTTTACAAACCGGTGCTCCGTGGTACCCAGCCCTGTGAGGAGGCCCCACCGCTGCTCGGCCCTAGGGTACTTCCTATATTAAATGGAATCATTCATTAGCTTGATTGAGGTCTGCAGAGCCAGGATCACCGAGAGGATTTGAGCACAAGCTGTGTAGACCTGGGTTTCAAGCTTGGAGCTGCTGCTTGCTAGCTGCCTGCAGTTGGGCCCATTGTTTTGAGAGCCTCAGTTTCATCAGCTGTAGAATGGGGATAATAATAGTCTTCCCTGTAGGTTTCTTTATGAGGATTGAGTGAAATAATACATGTGGCACAGACACATATAAAAATGGCAATAGTAGCTAATGATACTAACGATAACGGCTTTAAGTTAAGGAAACCAAAAACAGGAGAGCGTCCCCTAGTGCCTGGGTGTCAGGTCGTCAGGTCTTGGCTTAACTCAGATTCCCCTGGGGTGAGGAAAAGGTGTGGGATTCTAAGACCCTTGCAAAGTTCCAGCCTTCTTATTTACTCTGGGCCTTTAAGACTTGAGTAAAGGCTGGACACCACAAGCAGATCCCATGGGCAGCCTTGACCGCAGAAGGGATTTGAATGAATAGATGAGGAATGCAGGATTCTGCGAACCATTTGCTCATGCCTCAGAGCGTTAACCTGGGTGAGTGACCCAGATCCAGGGGCCACATGAATTTATAGGCAGGCGCATGAGAACTGGTCTCATAAAATTTGGGAACTGGAGGGTTATCAGAGATCTCCTGTTCTACCCAACTCACCCCTCTATGTGAGCATACTGAGGCCACCAAGGGGGAAGGGACGTGGTAGCTGAGTTTGCTGAGATAAGCCTGTGCTTGGACTCTGCTTGGTTTTATGTTCAAGTCCTGGTTTTGCCCCTGACCACTGAATGACCTTGAGCAAGGTCCTTCCCCTCCTCTGGACATGTGTTGTTGTTGTTGTTTTTTTAATTTAATTTATTTATTAGAGAGTATGGGCGGCGGGGGTGGGGAGAGCGTGAACGGGGGAGGGCAGAGGGAAAAGGAAAGGGACAAGCAGATCCCCCACTGAGTGTGGAGCCTGATGCAGGGATCCACTCTGGGCTCGATCCCAGGATCCTGAGATCGTGACCTGAGTGAAAGTCAGACACTTAACCAACTGAGTCACCCAGGTGCCCCTGGACCTGTGTTTTTAAGATGAGGTAAATACGCTAGAAATTGACTTGGGTCCCTTCTGCCTCTAATACCCTCTGAGTGCCTGCCTGCCTGCCTTCTTTCCTTCCTTCCATAATTGAGTATCCTTTAAACATCACCTGAATGCCCGGAATACAAAGTTGAATAAAGGACAGCCCCATTACATATCACTGGGCCCACGAGCATGTATGACAGAGTAGAACCCCATGGCCAAGTAGGACAGTGATCACGTGTACTAAATGTTAACCCAGAAGAGTTTGCCTGGGAGAGCTGGACTTGCTCGGGGCCCCACAGCAAGTTAGCAGCTTAGAACTTAGGGATTCTGAAGTCTCTGGAGCCCCCCTGGGATATAGATCCCAACTCCAGTTACTAATTGTTTGTATCACTAAGCAAGTGACTTAACTTATTGAGCCTCATTTCGTTATTTGGAAAATGGGAATAATAATGACATGCGTGTTCTCCCTAGGTTAGTGGGGAGTTGGTGAGATACTTAGTATAAGAGGCTTAGCACAGTGCTGAGCACAGAGAGAGTACCTGGTGTTAGCTTTTATTATTTTGTTGTCACGATTATCCTGGGTTGGACTCTTAACTCCCCCACCTTCCTGACTTCGTGATCCTGGGTGAGTGGTTGAACCATTCCGAGCTTCAGTGTCCTCATCTGTAAAATGACAATAAATAATCTGCTTCCATTGATTTTAAGGATTTTGAGGATTCTGTGAGATAATGCGCTTGGAGTGCTTCTCACACGCTGACTACTGTGCGTTTGCTGGAAGTCCTGGGACCAGAGCCCCCCTCAGGGAAGGCACTCAGGGGCTTGGTTGGCTGGGGCAGTGGTTCGTAGCTCCTCTGTGCCTTCCACACCCTCCCCTCTTCCCACCAGGTACCAGATCCACACAGGACTTCAGCACTCCATCATCCGCCCTCGGCAGCCCAACTGCCTGCCCCTGGACCAGGTGACCCTGCCCCAGAAGCTGCAGGAGGCCGGCTACTCCACCCACATGGTGGGCAAGTGGCACCTGGGCTTCTACCGGAAGGAGTGCCTGCCCACGCGCCGGGGCTTCGACACCTTCCTGGGCTCGCTCACGGGCAACGTGGACTACTACACCTACGACAACTGTGACGGGCCCGGCGTGTGCGGCTTTGACCTGCACGAGGGCGAGAGCGTGGCCTGGGGGCTCAGCGGCCAGTATTCCACCATGCTCTATGCCCAGCGGGTCAGCCACATCCTCGCTAGCCACAGCCCACGGCGGCCCCTCTTCCTCTATGTGGCCTTCCAGGCGGTGCACACGCCCCTGCAGTCCCCTCGCGAGTACCTGTACCGCTACCGCGGCATGGGCAACGTGGCCCGGCGCAAGTACGCGGCCATGGTCACCTGCATGGACGAGGCCGTGCGCAACATCACTGGCGCCCTCAAGCGCTACGGTTTCTACAACAACAGTGTCATCATCTTCTCCAGTGACAACGGCGGCCAGACCTTCTCGGGGGGTAGCAACTGGCCGCTGCGAGGACGCAAGGGCACTTACTGGGAAGGGGGCGTGCGTGGCCTCGGCTTTGTCCACAGCCCCCTGCTCAAGCGAAAGCGCCGGACGAGCCGGGCGCTGGTGCACATCACTGACTGGTACCCGACCCTGGTAGGCCTGGCAGGTGGCACGGCCTCGGCAGCCGACGGGCTGGACGGCTATGACGTGTGGCCCGCCATCAGCGAGGGCCGGGCGTCACCGCGCACGGAGATCCTGCACAACATCGACCCCCTCTACAACCACGCCCGGCACGGCTCCCTGGAGGCTGGCTTTGGCATATGGAACACGGCTGTGCAGGCTGCCATCCGCGTGGGCGAGTGGAAGCTGCTCACGGGCGACCCGGGCCATGGGGATTGGATCCCACCGCAGACACTGGCCGCCTTTCCCGGCAGCTGGTGGAACCTCGAGCGCATGGCCAGTGCCCGCCAGGCAGTGTGGCTCTTCAACATCAGCGCTGACCCCTACGAACGGGAGGACCTGGCTGGCCGGCGGCCCGATGTGGTCCGTGCCCTTCTGGCCCGTCTGGTGGACTATAACCGCACAGCCATCCCTGTGCGCTACCCAGCTGAGAATCCCCGGGCCCATCCCGACTTTAATGGGGGTGCTTGGGGGCCCTGGGCCAGTGACGAGGAAGACGAGGAAGAGGAGGAAGAGGCAGGCAGGGCTCGAAGCTTCTCCCGAGGGCGCCGCAAGAAAAAGTGCAAGATTTGCAAGCTGCGATCGTTTTTCCATAAACTCAACACCAGGCTGATGTCCCAGCGGATCTGATGGGGGGAGTTGACAATCTCTGTCCCCCTAGATGTACTTCCCCATTCAGGCCTGGTCCTGCCCCTCCCCATGGAGGGGCCTGAGGTCAAGTCCCCACCTGCAGGGAAGTGGGGAGCATAGAGACCATCCATTGAAGGGTGGGGAGCTTGGCCTTGGGAAGAATAAACTAGACTGGGGTGCCTGGATTCCAGTCCTGCCTCTCCATTGACTTGCTCTACGACCTCAAGTGGCCTGCGTGAGCTCTCAGGGCCTCCGTGTCCTGGTCGGTGAACAAGCTCTAATGACTCGTTGGCTCCATGGTGTGAACCTGGCGCCTGGGGCCGTGGTGGAGTTCCCACCGACCTTGCCACCTCCCAGCTCTTTGAAGGCCTTGCCCTTGAAGCCTGCACCTCTGTGGTACTGCTTGGGTGAGGGGCCACATGGAGGCAACTCTAGGCCTGACCCTCACTGAGGCATGGCGGTCTGGCCAGAGCACTGAGGGTGGAGGTGGAAGGATGGGGGCTGACCTTCCTGGTCCTCCCATGGCTTGGGGCAGTCTTGAAGTCAGACGAGTGCTGGGGACTGTGGGAGAAAGCTCTTTTTCTGGCCCTTAGCACCCGGAGGACTGACCGGGCTGTTAGCTACAGCAGGATCAAGG
The DNA here is from genome assembly GCA_002007465.1 of Ailurus styani. Lineage (NCBI taxonomy): Eukaryota > Metazoa > Chordata > Mammalia > Carnivora > Ailuridae > Ailurus > Ailurus styani. The sequence continues at coordinate 2,815,634 of LNAC01000066.1, read as the reverse complement.
GTGGTGGGAACAGCTGTGAAAAGAGGCTCCGAACCAACAATCAGGACACTGGGTGCTGCTTTGACCTTGGACCCACCCTTTCCCCTTTGGGCCTCAATTTCCCCATCTGCAAATGGGGATGTTAGCCCTAGCTCTGCCTACCTCACAGGGCTATGGAGAACTGGCCAAGGTAATGGTTGTGGAGGAGCCCATGAACTTGATTAAAAAATGCAGTCACATGGACGCCAGGGCTGCAGGGCTGTCTGCGAGTACAGGGGTGTGGGCATGTGCGTCCTGAGGGCAAGTAGGAGCTCACCATTGACCGAGTCGGTTGGAGAGGAGGTGGGCAGCCAGGCCGGGAAGCAGAATGTATGGGTTGTGGTCCAGTCCTGCTGCAGGTCCCCCGGGCGACCTCTGGCAAATCCCAGAGCCTCTCTGGGGCCTCAGTGTCCCCCTGTGTACAATGGACGACTTAAGAGCCCTTCCGACCTGGTCATTCCGGGGACCCCTGTGTGTGTGTGTGTGTGTGTGTGTGTGTGTGTGTGTGTGTTGGGGGGCATGGGCTGAGTAGTGGGAGGAGGGGCCTGGGGGGCTCAGAGCCTGCTTGCTGCATAGCGTGCCTCCATCCGCACACTGCGTTCTGCATCTCTCCCTTCAGGTTCCAGTCGGTGCAGCGTGTGTAGGCGAAAGCCCTGCTGTGAATTTTGAAAATAGTTATTTTTGTCACTGGCAAAGGAGGCCTGTTAGGACTCGTCAGCTTGTGGATGAGCAGGACGGGTGGGGTGGGGTAGGGTGGGGTGGGTGCGGTGCCGTGGAGGGGTTTGGGTGCGGGTTCCAGAGTGCATCCCCTCTGCAGAGGTAGCTGAGCCCAGCCGTGAGCGTCTGGCCTGGGGCTGCAGGGCAGAGGTGACTGACCACAGCCTGGGCCCCTTCCTCTGCCCCCCCAGGGGGAACTTTCTCTGTCTCCAGGATGTTGATGCCTGCGCCATGCGGGGCAGGGCGCAGGAGCTGGGACTGGCTGAGACCGCTGGGTTCCGGCCACCCCCAGCGCTTCTGCCTGCTCAGGAGGGAGACGGAAGAAGTCATGCATTGGGCGTCCCGGGCCCAGCATACCCCACTGATGGGCTGTTCATAGTCTGCCCATTACCCAGGATTCTCCAGCTCTACTGGGTGCTTCTTCCAGCTGTATATATGGGCTGTGCCCTTCCAGAATGGCATGGCCCCAGGGCTCTCCTGCAGCTCCCAGCTTGCACCAGTTTGGTGGAGGCCTCTCCCAAGACTGCTGAGTTGGCCCTGCCTTAGGTGGCCTAACTTCGAGCTCCAACCCTGTTTCTCTTCCTGGGCCCCTGCCCTTTGGGGCTGTGAGAGCAGGACCATAAAAGGCCCTTTCTGCTCTTCCCTAGACAGCACAGCCTACCCTCTGTGGCTAACCTGGCCTCCAACAGAGAGAGTCTAGCTGGGCCCTGGGGCTGCCCCGGGGTGGAAGCTCGTCTGAATCTCAAACCCAGCCCTAGAGCTGGCCTGGCTCAGAGTCCTACCTAACTCAGAACCCAGCAGACAGCCCAGGAGCCCCACTGAAGCTTCAGCCTGCAAACTGGTCCACCATCCAGCCATCCCCAGCCTGGCCACCCCAGGCGCTGACAGCTGGCCCAGGGCTGAGATGGGTGGAAGGGACTGGGATAAGGAACCACCAGGACTAGGGCTTTGTGACGAGAGGCTCAGCCTCCTTACTGTGGTTTCTGTTCTGTCCAGCAGACAGCATGGCTCCTGCCCACCTCCTCCTGTCTCCTGTGACCCCTTAGTTCCCCCTGAGCCAGAGCACCTGGCTCTGGACTCTGCATCAGGCCCCTGACTGGTACTGCTGGGTCGAAGATCATACCACCTGCGGTGGGGAGGGGTGGGGGGAAGGACAGACCAGAGGCAGCTCTGGTCCCTTGGGTCACTGATCTGCGGGAGTGCAGCCTAGAGATGCCAGACAAACCCTCGGTTTCTCCCTTGGCTGGATCAGATGGCAGCAGATCTGTCAGCCAGCCAGGTTAGAGCTGGGGTGGCCCTATCCCAGCTGTGCCCTGCCTGTGGAGTCTTGGGCAGACATGACCAGTCCCCTAGGAACCAGGTGGGAGCCCCGGACCTGGCTGGAGGGCAGGGCTCTGAGCCCCACCCTGGGCCTTGGCAGTGTTTCTTCCCCTTACTTGGTACCTACTGGCTACCCTGGGACTCAGGCAAGCAGCCCGGCAGTGCCAGAAAGAGGGTGGGCAGAGCAGGGTAAGGGAAGGAGCACTGTTCGGGGAGTTAGGAATTCTGGATTATGTCCTGACTCCGCACCCGACTTCTGCCACTGAGGGAGGGCAGCTTCCTCTCTCTGGGCCCTGGTCTCCATCTGGATGGGGCATGGACTCTGTCAGGGCCCTTCCAGCCCTCATGCAGGCCAAAGAACATAGGGCAGAGGTGCAGAAGTCTCCCAGACCCTATGGGCAAGTCCCATCACATTGCTGCAAAATAGGCGCTGACTGAACCAATCCCACAGATATGTGTTGTGAGGCATAAATTGTGTGGTATGCTTAGCACGGGGCCTGGCTCTAACCAGAAATAACTATTTTCATATTTTTGGAGTCAGTGAGGGAACATCTTGTCCCCATATTTCTTAGGAGGAAGTGGAGGCCCCAGTGGGAAAAAGACCTGCCGTAAGCACTCCTAACCAACACTTGGACTTGAACTTGTAACTGCAGGCTGTGTCCAGCGGCCATGGTCCTCTGTCTCTGGGCTCCCTGCTTCCCTCTGCTCTGCAAGCAGTGCCTCCTATGGGGGACCCCGCAGGGGACAGTGCTGCTCCCTGCCCCCCGACTTCTCTCCCAAGCGTAAGCCTGGCGTTACTTGCTGCCATTCATTAACCAAGTCGCCCTCCGCCTAGATAGACCCTCTGCAGGATCATTTCTCCCTTGGCCCACTTTCCACCGATTCTGCCCCCCACGCTCACTGCCCTTAGTGGGACAGGCCTCGTGGGGACCCTTCCGATGGCACGTTTTCTGTGGTACCTGCCCAGTTCCTGTAGGACCCCGAGGCGCTCGGGCTTGTGCGTGGGAGTGTGTGCGTGTGGGCTGTGCAAGGTGGGATGCGAGTGGGGTGGCACAATGCTACCCGGGGCCCTGATCCCCCTGACACCCCCCACCACTGTCATGGCCCAGGAAATTGGCCCTGGCCCCAGTTCTCTTCCTTCCCATCCCATTGACGTGGGGTATAGCTTGTGTTCCCGTTCCCTCTCTTAGCATGCCAGGACTGTGCTCAGCGACCTCCAGGGCTCCCGCCCCCGGCCACCAGCCTGTGGCGTGCAGGCCAGCCCTTGAGTACCCCACGCGTGTTGCAGAGGGGCGCGCACGCGCTGGCTCTCATGCCTGCCACTGCCCTGGGGAGTGGGCTGCCTGGCAGGAACAGTCGCCCCGTGCAATCATCGGCTCATTCTCTCCGCATCCCAGAGGCAGGACTGGCTCCTCACTGCCCGCCACCACCAGGCACAGCTGCCAGTCTTGCGGGCACCGGGGAGACAGTGAATTAGCTGTCGTGTGGGGCAGCAGTCACATTCGGGGTGGGGGGGCCCGTCCGAGGCTGTGCCCACACCCCTGAGCTAAGCTCTTGAAGGTTCCAAGTGGGCGTGTGCGTGAAAGAGAGTTGCCAAGGAGACCTTTTGGTCTTCGCCCTCCTCTCCAACCATCTCTCTGGCACCAGGTCCTGCGTGTCCTGTCCCATCCCCACGCACAGGGTCTGGGCCACGGAGGGAGAGAAGAGGCAGGAGGGAGAGAGGTAGAAATAAGAAACGAGGGGGAAAAGGCACAGGAAGGATAGGGAGGATTGAGACGAAAGTGCTCCAGGGAAGGAGGAAAGTGGGGAAAGGTGGGAAAGAGAAAAAGGAGAGGAGAAAGGAAAGCCGAAAGAGGAGACAGAGGTAGGGAAGGACGACTGACAGGGGTGGGGGGCTGGACGGAGTGGTATGGGGCCAGGTTGCCCTTGCTCCCTGAAGCCGCACAGGTCACCTCCATGGTCACTGTCAGAGACAGGGAGAGAGCTGGCCATTAGCCTCTAACCCTCTCCTCCCCCTAGCTCTTCCAGTGACCTGGGGGCATGACCTCCCACCAGGTGCCAGGTGCTCTGCTTTCTACCTGCTTCTCTTCACCCATGGGGGCTGGGGCTGGGGCCCTGAGCCCAGAAACAGGGTGGTCAGGCCAGCTCCCAGCAGAGCAGGACTTTCACCTCCTTTGTTCAGAACTTCAGACTCCCATTCATACAGCCTCGGGGCACATTTGCCATTTGTTTTATGTGTTAATTTCTAAAGCCTCATTAAGTGAGCCCACTCCTCCTAGTCCCTGTCCTTTGTTCTACGGGCATTGCTTGGACACGCCTGGGGCCAGGTGATGCTCAAACCAGGAACTCAACTCCAGTGGGGNATCATGACCTGAGCCGAAGGCAGCGGCTTTAACCCACTGAGCCACCCAGGCGCCCGCCATTTGTTTTATGTGTTAATTTCTAAAGCCTCATTAAGTGAGCTAGAGGTTTCGTGAGCCCACTCCTCCTAGTCCCTGTCCTTTGTTCTACGGGCATTGCTTGGACACGCCTGGGGCCAGGTGATGCTCAAACCAGGAACTCAACTCCAGGAACTCAAGAGACCGGCACCGCAAAGTGCTAGGAACAAGGACGGCGGTGCGTGCTTCCAGGATTCAGACAGAGCAGTGTGAGGATGGAAGGTTTCTTTCTGAGTCTCTTAATAGTAATCATTTCCCATCTCTGAGCTTTTGCAGTGTGTCAGCTGCTATACTCATCTGCTCACCTCCTTTCATCCTTAAACAGCCCTGGAGGTAGGGAATAGTAGTAACTCTATTTTGCAGAGGAAGAAACTGAGGCACAGAGAAGTTAGGCTACTCATCCAAAATCACACAGCCTATAGATGGTGGAGTCCCTCTCCTCTCCCCTGGACAGTGACCCAGGTGGCCTCAGTGGCCATTAAGGGCTGTTGCAGCACCTTCATGAGTGGATGCCATTTCCTGGGAAGGGCTAGAGGGTCTGGATGGGAAGGTGGCCGTGTGGTCTTTCCCCCACTCTCCCGCATCTGCCTCTCACCCCTGGCGGCTCTCCGCTTTCCATGCCCAGCCTGCTGTGCGGCCCCCGAGCAAAGGCCTCTCTTCTCTGCCTCTGAATTGCAACGTTGGCGGCAGGAGCGGGAAGCATATTGTGCGCAGAAACAAAACTGAGTGGTTTTTCCTTTTTCTGAAGGTGGTAATGGTGCAATTAGTGGCTAAGCCATTACCCCTCCTCCCTAGCTCTCCTCTCCTCCTTCCCCTCGGCCTCCCTCCCGTTTTTCTCCTGGGAAGAAGTGGCTGCATCCTGCATTGGAGAGCCAACCCCATCCTTCTCTCCCACCCCTGATGCCCAGGAAGAGGGGCAGAATTGTGGGAGAGAGTACCCAGATGTCTCCAGGGGCCCTTGGACCTAAGGTAGTGAGTCAGGAACCTGGTAGGGTTGGGGATTACCAACAAGCGGACAATGTGTCCAGCAAGTGAGGTGACCAGTAAGGCAATTGGGAGGTTCAGAGGGGTGGGCTCGAAACTCAGAGGGTTGGGATCCTGAACCCTTTTATCCCACCTGGGCTCCTTGTGGGCAAATGCTGGCAAGAGACCTCAGCCTGGTGGGCTGTGAAATGAGCTTGAGTCGAGGAGGTGGGTGTGAAATTCTGAGTCCAAGCTAGAGTGATGGGGGTGGTCATGGTCCCACTTTAGACCTTCCTTTTCCTCTTCTAGAAACTAAAAAGAGGCCTCATGTTTACATACTTCCCAAAGGCTTCCATAGCCCTTAACCTACTCCTTCTTCACAGCCTTCCTCTGCAGTGGCAGCTTTGTTCTGTTTTGCAGAAAGGAAGCTGGAGGATCAGAGAGGGGCAGTGACTTTCCCAGGATCACACAGCTCATAAACGGCAGAGCTGGAGTCGAACTCAGTTCCTTAAACTCCAGCCCTTTTCCTTCCGAACCCCCCAGGGCTTGGGTGAGATTTTGGGGCCATGGATCTGGCTGCTGCCCTGAAGAGTTGAACCTGGCAGGGAAAATGGGAATGACGAAGAGGGAATGAGGATTTCAGGGCAGGCCCATGGCCCCTCCCCTCATGCCAGGCCATGCTACCCTCCCCACTGCCGCCTCCGCCTCTTTCACCTTGAGTTGAAGCACAAGCAGAAACTGGGACATGAGCCCCAGGAGACCAGATCTCCATGGTCCCTCTGGGGGCACGGGATGGAGGAGAGGGGTGGGGGTGAGCGGGCAGGCAGGACCGTTCCCTCCAGAATCCCGATGTCTCCTCTGCACTTGTCCCTCGAGCTAGAATGCCAGTGGGATGGACAAGGTGGCAGAGAACGAGAGTACAATAAGGAAGACAGAGGCAGAGGCAAAAAACAAAATACAGAGGGGAGCAGAGAGACAGTTACAGACTACAGTGATCCACCGGGAGAGAGATCCCAGTGAATTAGCCATCGCTTCCTGTAAACCTTGGAACCCGGTTGTTGCCAGGGCAACGGGGCAATACCTGTCTCTCCAGAGGAGAAGAAGTTGCCAGGGTAACTGCATCCTGTCTTTCCTGGGGACCATCCCAGAATGTGGCACCCACTGGCCGTTACCATGGCAACTGCCTTTTTGCCCCACTTAATCCCATCCTGTCTGCTACAAGGGACCCACAGTTGGAGGTGGGGGAGGTGGGAAGAGGGAAGATCACTTGTGGATTAAGTTTGTTCTTCTCACCCTCCCCTCCCCAGACCCCTTGGTCAGTCCATCACCTTGGGGGTGCCGGGTCCACCTGCCCCGGGGCCCACACGAGCCTGCAGTATTGTGTGTGGTTAGGGCCAGGGCGTCCGGGAGCAGGTTTTGCAGTGGAAGGCAGGCAGGTGTTGGGGAGGCAGTTACCCGGGCAACGGGAACAGGGCGTTTCGGAGGTGGTTGCCATGGGGACCTGGATGCTGACGAAGGCTCGCGAGGCTGTGAGCAGCCACAGTGCCCTGCTCAGAAGCCCCGGGCTCGTCAGTCAAGCTGGTTCTCGGCTCGCACTCAGCAGCTCAGGCAGGCGAGTAGCCCCTAGTTCCAGGGGCAGAGCAGCAGAGCCCCAGTCCTGGTCCTCCAGCCCCAAGCCTCGCCTGCCCGCCCAGCGCCAGGATGGCCACCATCACCTGCACCCGCTTCACGGAAGAGTACCAGCTCTTCGAGGAACTGGGAAAGTGAGTTGCGCCTCAGAGAGTTCCAGAGGGTGCAGGGGGTCAGAGTCACGGGCAGGGAGTGTGCACCTGTGTGCTTCCTGTGCACACGCAGGGAGGAGCTCTGCATGTCTGGGGGACACTTGCCTGTGCCGAGTGCCCAGAGCTGGGTGTAGGCATGTTCGCGGGTGCACGGATGTGCCAAGGCCAGCTGGCTGTGTGTGTAGGGGTGAAGGGTCGGTGGTGCATGCCAGTATGCACGCGCATACGCATGCACGCGCGCACACACACACACGCACCCGAGTGCACATGACCGGGCACACACAGATTTTCAGAAACTTAGGGTTAAAAAGGGATCTTCCCAGGTAGCCAAGTCTGGGGCCAGAACCCTCTGCCAACTTTCTGTGGAGGTGTTCATCTGGCCTCAACGTGGACACCTCTGATGGGAGAGAGTTCACCATCTCCCAGGTAGTCCCTCCTGACTTTAGGCACCACCAGCAACTGTGCAGAGTGGCCAACTTCTCCGTGAAAGCACATCCCCTCCCTCCCTCCCTCCCTCCTCCTAGCTCTTCTTGGAGGGAGGGCATCGGTACAGCAAGGGTGAATAACTGAGGGACTGGTGGGGCTCCCTGGGTGTGGAGAGGCAGGGAGGGGCACTTGGGCAAGTTGGGGGGAGCACTACCATTTCAGGGGTTCATGGTATACCAGCTCTGCTCCCTTGGCGAAGTTGTCTGGCCCCAGAGCTCATTTTATGCCCTCTGATGACTAGTGTGGAGAGAGGGTGGGAGGGTGGGGGAGAGGAGAGCCCCTCAGAGTCGTGGAGTGTCGGGAAAGCATGCTGGACACTCCCAGCTGGGTCCAGGTATGCCCCGGGGACGGCTCAGGGGAGGGGTACAGTTTGAGGGCAGAGTTCACCCCTTAGGCAAAGCGGCTCCCCTGCCCGGGGTGGTCCTTGCCAGGGCAGCAGGAGCGCAGGGGAGAGGGGCCCGGTGGCAGAGAGGCGCCAGTGTGCGGTCCAGGTGGGCACATACCCGGGTGCTTTTGATGTGTGCTGTGTAAGACTGATTCTGGGGTACACTTATGTGCTCCGAGAGAGTATGCAAGTGTTCACATGGGTGCACCGGCAGGAGGTGCTGGTGTGAGCCTCATGTGGAAGGCCTGCAACCGTGGCGGCGTGCAAGGGGCCCACAGGGTACCGTGGGCCCGTTTGCACGGGAATGCGGGTGTGAATGTGCGTCACTGTGTGTGCACACGTATGGCAGGTCAGAGCTGTGTGGACGTCAGCCAGAGACGTGTTTGAGGTCTGGGTCTGTGCAAATATGTGTCTGTGTAAGGATGTGTATATGGCACTTGGGCACAGTGGTATCCCTGTGAGGTCCGGACATGGACGTTTACGTGAGGATGGGGGGGCATCCACGCGGAAGGTTCATGTGCGTGTGTGTGAGGCCTGGGCCAGAGGTTTGGGTGGGAGTGTGGGTATTGAAGGCATGTGTGAGCTCATGCTCATGTCTGTATATGTGTGGGAGGTGGGCCTGTGGCTGTGTACAAGCAGGCTGCCTGCACACACACACACACACACACACACTCACACTCACACTCACACTCACATACCAGGCTATCCGGGCACTCGCAGGTACACACCAGGTCCCGTGTACAGGTACACACCACGTGTAGTCACTCTTGCGTGCAGACTTGCATATCTGAGTGTGTTGTTGTGCTGGGGGCAGGGGCGGGCAGCAGGCAGGAGGGCCCCTGCTCGGCGGGGTTCCCGTGCCCCCGGAACGCCAGGATTCCCCCAAGAGCTGGGAGCTGACTTTCAGGGGATGACCGAGGCTCGGTGCTGGCAGGGCTGCGTCACAGAGTGCAGTGAAATGGAGTTGAGATGTGACTCAGGCACTTCAAGTGAAAATAAAAGTGATGCTTTGCCCCAAGAGGAGATGGATATCATGAAGACCGGGTGCTTGGTCGGGGGGAGATGGGGGCGACTTGGCGCAGAGAGCCTTCGCGAGTCTTCTCGACCCGGCTGCCTGCCAGGCCCGGGGCAGGGGCAGAATTCCAGGGCACGGGGAGTCCTGGTGTGGCCATGGCAGGCAAAGCGAGGGTGGCAGGCAAGGCCCGTTCGTGTCGGATCGATTTCAGACCTCTTCCTTCTAGAACCATACGGGCTCCTGACCTTTTTTAGGTCACGTATTCCTCCAGGAATCTGATAAAAGTCCAAGTCTACATTTTTCAGAGAAACGCACAGATCTACGAAATGTTGCAGACAATGTCAGGAGCTTGCAGGACCTTAGGAAGCCTGTGGATGGGCCTGGGGTGAAGGAGGCTTGTGCTGGAAGAGAATGAGGCTCCACACCTCTGATGCAGGGATTAAAAGGCCAGGGTACAACACGGAGCAGCCAGGCCTCCTGCTCTGCATGCCAGGCACCCACTGGGGTGGGTAAGGGCAGCGCCCAGCCCATGGCCCAGGCCCTGGAGCTCATCACCCATTGCTCTGTGACACTGGCCACATGACGCACCCCTTTCCCTGTGTAGTCTAGAGATAAAAGCAATTGCTGCGGGGATGCAGTAAGAAGGCACGCATGAAGACATAGTGACAAGCCTGGCACACAGTGGGCCTTCAGCGGGGTCTATTGTTGGGATCACTGTTCTCCAAGGCGAGTCAGGCAGAAGCCAGAGGCTGGGAACTGCCACATGTTTACCTTTTGTCTGGAGTTGTCCCAGCTTGGGGGAAGGGCCTGACCCGGCTCCTCTTCTGCGGGAGAAGCCAGGAAGATTCCTGCAGGGCCCAGCCTTCCACCGTGGACCCGCAGTCCCTGCCGGCTGGGACACTGCGGTCACCACCCGGAAGCTGAGCCCCCATTCCAGGAGCCCACTCCAGATCACTGGCAGGGTGACTTGTCCAGGCAGCTGGGGCAGTCCTGCAAGGGGGCAGGGGAGGCGCTGGGCGTCCTTCTGCAGGGGCCCGGGCTGCCTGCCTAGAGAGGAGGGCAGGTGCCTCGAGGGCTTCCCGGCGTCCCACGCAGTGAGGCCTGGCTTGTGACTGCAGGCCTTCTAGGAGCCAAGGTAGGGCCGGCTATGGATGTAGGAACAGCTGCTCCTCTCCCACCTGGTGGGCAGCCAGCTGGGCGGGGTGTGGTCCTGAGGCCCCGGGACCCTGAGCAGGGTTTTCTGAGGCCCCTCGATGCTCCTGGACAAAGGTCCACCTCTGCATAGGGTGCAGATAAGCCCGGATCTTGATTCCAGGTTCCCTAGAAGGTTGAGCCCAGAGACTGGCTCATTCACTCCTCCCTGACCCCCTCCCTCCTTCCTCCCAGGAGATTCGAGAAATAAAGGCCCAGAACTTAGGAGCACTCGAGCTTGTTGGGATTGTTACCAGCTGTGGTAATGGCAGCTTCGTGGTCAGAGTGAGTCTGGGCGGCCGGGCCAGAGCTCCGGGCAGAACCCAGGATGCAGGGGGACTCTGGCCCGCCGCTTCCAGGAGGCAGAGGAGGACGCCTCCTCCAGCCTTTGACATTCTCTGGACTTTGGATCCCACTTGCAGGAGAGGTGAGGGAGGCAGCGAACTGCCCTGCAGCCCGTGTAATCACTGAGGGGTCCAGAAGGAGGTTTTACTTGAGAGAGGGAGAGTGAGGCAGGGAGACCAGATTGAGGGCAGCCCGCTCTTTCTTTGGAAACTGGGATCTGAAATCGACTGAGCTGGGGGAGGGGCCAGCCAGGTGGGGCGAGGGACGGGTGAGAGCTGGCTCTGGAGCCTTCTGCCCCCTCTTACTGCCATGGTGTGTGTCAGGAACTGGGCCTGGCCCGGGGGACCTGGGCCCAGAGGCTGCTCCCCACACTGAGGTACCAGGGACCCGGATGCTGTGGTTCCCTCATGGGAGACAAGCTCTGACATCTGCCAAGCGTGTTCAACGATCCCATCCTTCCCTGGCTGAGCTGTCAGGAGCCTCCGCGGGGTAATGTTGGGAGAGAGAACCCCCGAAGATGGGGGCGTACTTTCATTTTGCTCCTACTAGCCCCTCACGTTCACAGAGCTCTGGGCCCAGAGAGGCAGCTCTCCGTCCATTAGCTCTGAGGGAGGCAGAGGGCTAGCGCGCCTCTGACAGGGGAGCAGGCTGAGGCTAGAGGAGGGGAGAGGGCCGGCGTGCAGGCGTCCGGCAATGCGGGGCGCACAGTTCATGAGAGGGACCGCTCTTGCTGCTGTGTCCGAGGAATGCTACTAGGGCAGGGGGGCCGCCGCCTTCTGGGTAAGAGAAGTCTGAGCCGAGGCTTATTTTCCAGTCGTGACTCTGCCTCGGAGTTACTGCGCCGCCCCGTGCGGATCCCTGGTCCTTTGTGAACCCCATCTTTTCCATCTGTGAAATGGGGATCAGAGTAACTCTGCCGATGCCGAAATGCCCCAGTCGAGGTGCTACCCTCTTTAGCTTCCCTCTGTGGAAGGCACACTTGGGAAATTTCCGACTCCCAGAGCATCGGAACAGGGAGGACCAATAGGCTGTCTATTTATAACCGAGATGGTGAAAGCAACACCCAGAGAGAAAGAGCCCCGGGCCACAGGGAGAGGCTGTGCTCAAGCCAAGGTAGGGGACCAGATCCTGCGCAGGGGCCAAAGGCCAAGGATGGGATGCTGNGGGGTGGGGGCAGCAACAGGGAAGGGGACAGACTCTCCTTCCTCCTGCCGCAAGCCATCGGAGCGGCAGGCGCGCACATGTTCTGGTGCGTGCACAGCCCTCCGCCCCCGCACAGCCGCCCCCGCACAGCCTGAGACACACTGACACTCCGCCGAGCCTCCCTCCTGCCCGCCCGCCTCCCCGCACCAGCACACAGTGACACCGCCGCCAGCACCCCTGCAGTCTGGGACCCCGGCCTTCCCTGGGCAGGGAGGGCAGAGCCTCGGAACCCGGGGCCTGCCTCCTGTTGCACACGTGCACGCACGCACACGCACAGGTGCCAACAGAACCTCCGGCCCGAGTGTCCCTCCCAGCACAGGGAGAGCAAGACGAGGCTGACTGGGCTTCTGAGTGTCCCTCAGGGTGGGAACGGTACAGGACCTGCTCTCCGACCCTGCCCCCACTTTCCGTGCAGCCGCCCCCTCCCCTGTGCCACAGTCCACCTTCTCCTGCACGGCAGGCTGCCCGTGTTGCCTTCTTTTCGAAGCTTCTCTGGGGCACAGTAGGAAGCCTGCCCCCGGCCCCCCTCCCCGAGTCCAGGCCGGCGCAGCCCCCAGGGTAGGTCCCCACCAGTCGAGGCCCAGCCCAGGCCCTCCAGGTCCTTGCAGGGTGTGACTGCCCCCAAGATGCCAGTGCTGGAGAAAGTGGAGGGCCTTGGGGATCCCATAAAAGGAGGAGCATGTCTGTGCCTCTTGCATCCATGCAGCAAGTGTTTCCTGAGCACATGCTCTCTTCCCAGCCCTGGGTCGAGCCCTGGAGGTACCACAGGCAAAACTTATGTAGTCCCTGCCCCTTGAGGCTCATAGTGTAGTGGGAAGTGGACATGAGCTGAGAGGAAGGGTCGGACGCTTAACCGACTGAGTCACCCAGGTGCCCCCAGAAGTTCTAATTTAAATGCAACTAGATAAGGACTATGAGCACGAACATGGAGCTGTGAGATGCACAGACCACAGCTAGTTGGGATGAGGAAGGTATCAGGGAAATCTCCCCCGAGGAGGTGACACTGGGGAGCTGGAGGTTGAATCAGAGTTCATCCAAGGGAAGAGGATGGAAGAGTGTGCCTCAGAGTGGGAACAGCATAGGCAAAGGCTCTCACATGTGTACTTAGATGGAGCATGTCAGCCCCAGGGAGGTGGGGGTCCTACTCTTCTAAGGCCTGCTCAATCTGCTCCCAACTTTTGGATGCTTAGGGCCTAGAGGGAATCATAAGAGCCTTTTCTAGATTATCTTGAAGAGGGAGCCAGGCAGGATGGTGCGGTTCTGGAAGCCAAGCCAAGTGAGAGAAAACTGAGGAGCTGGAGGACTTGGGCAAGAAGAAGGGACCCCTCCAGTGGGGGGTAGGGGGGTGTCCTCTCCTCCCCTCCCCTCTCTTCTCCTCCCTTCTCCTCTCCTCTCAGCAAGTGTCCTCTCCTGAGCGGAGCCAAAGTGGAGAGGAACACAGAGGTGGAGCTCAGCTCAGCATAGGAAAGACCTCCCGCCTGTGAGAACCGCTCCTCTCCCACTGGCGCCCCCCACCCCGGGCCCCCAGATGGACACAGCCCCAGGAGGTAGGGAGCACTCTGGCCCCAGACAGGCGCCCGCTCACAGCCCTCCCTCATCCCTTGCTTCCCTCTTCCTCCTGCCTTCGCTGGTGAGATGCCGCACGCGTGAAGTGGGAGATGGCTGGGGGGCCAGACTAGCCTCCGGCTCACTCAGCGTACGGGAGTGAAGAGTGCTCCTCTGTCTTACAGATCACGAACTCAGGCCCAGAGAGTCACACAAAGTCAACACAAGCCAAACGACACATAAGTCACACAAAGCCAACGACACATAAGAGTAGGGCACTCCAGCCTCTTTCCAGTCTGGTGCTCGGCCCTCTCACCCCTTCGAACCTCCCTGAACCTCTGAAAGCCTTCAGGGCGGGCAGGCGACAGTAGCCTGGGGAGAAAGCAGACCTTCCGCATCCCCCCTGCTCTGTCGGCCCTGGTCCTGTCTCCAAGGTCTGCGAATATTTTTCAGTTTCCCTTTTTGTAACCCATTCAAGAAAACCCATGCACGGCCAAAACAAGAAATATGTTGGGACTTCTGTTGGTTCAATGTGCCCCGCAGCAAACAGAATCTTCCGGTTCCCAGGCCTTCTGTGTCCCCCACGAGACTTCTGCTGGGTTGGCATGGGGCAGGCCTGTGGGGTGGGCCACAGCTCGAAGACACTGAGTCCCTGCCGCATCTTCTGGAGCCTTGTCGTGGGAGGCTGCAGCCTGGGATGGGAGGAGGGAGGTGTATGGTTTCAGCAATAGGGTCCTAGAATTTTCTGGCTGTAAAATGCTGTCGTTTGTGGAGTTCTGGGCAGAGCTGCTGTGGTGAACTGGGGAGAAGAGAGAGAAAAATCAAATGGGGTCTCCAGCCCTACAAACCCTCTCTCCTCTAATCTATTTGCCGTTTGGGGACCTGCATAGCTGTGTTTTGTTTGGTATTTTAAAAGGGCATCGCTGCTTGAAAAGAAATAAATCAGAAAGAGAGAGCGGATTTTAAAAAGACCACAGATAGGCAATGATTTCACAGATAGGCAAACCGAGGCCCTAATAGGTGAAGGGACTTACTTAAAGCTCTCAAAGGTGGGTGTTGTAGAAACAGGATATCCTTTTGTTTCTCAGCATATCTGACCCTGGCTTTTTAACCCTTCTGGAAATCTAGGACCCTTCAGAGAATCTCATACGACCCACAGGCAGTGGAGAGCGAACAGGGGTAGTCATCTGGGGGGAGAGGAGGTGGGGTGCCAGGGAGAGTGCGGCTACCTAGAAACAAAAGGGAGGATGGACCTCCAAGCCTGAGGTCAGTGGGGCCAGTTGCTGCCTGGTGTGGGGCAGGCAAAGTGGATCAGGCCCACTGAGACGGCAGGGGCTCGAGGGGCATTGGGTGGGCGGGCCTGGCACTGCTTCCTTCCAGGGAGCCCGGGGGTGGGCACCAGATTGTGGTGGGTTCATGGAGTGTGGGAGGTGGAAAGAGGAGGCAGCGGATGTCGGACACTTGTTCTGGAAGTTTGGCAGCAAAGAGGGAGAAAGGAAGTGGCCCAAGCTGTTGGGTCGAGAGAAAGGTTCGTGGTTTTTAATTTTTAAAAACTGGGGGGGGGGGCAGGATGATTATTTTTCCAGAATAAGGGAGACCTGTGTGTGTTTGAGGAAGCAGCCAGTGAAGAGAAGACCTAATAATTGCCAGGACCCCTGACAATCAGACCCTTAAGGAGTCCAGCATGGAGAGAGGGTTTGTCTCCAGAAGGCCCCCATCAACAGTCTTCTGCCTGCTGAGACCTAGGGGCTGGCCCTGGGCTCTGGGCAGCTCAGAGTAAAGTCGAGGAGGTTTACTTTAGAGGAAATTGGCAGGAAGCAGTCTTGGGTAGTAGGAACCTCTTCCCATCCCTGTGTAGGACAGACTTCTCACAAATGGCCCAGGAAGAAGTGTGGCTGGGGGTCCTCGTCCCCATCTTTCAAATGGGGAAACTGAGGCCCAGAGGATAAGCAAGCTGGTAGCCAAGCTGGGTGAGAACCCAGCCCTTTCAACTCCCCATCGATTGCTCCCAGGCTCACCTGGCTTCCATGCCAGCATTTTGGGCTGTTTTGGGCCAGAGAGAGTGGTGAGCCCCCTGTGGGCTGACAGCCAGCAACTCCCAGGACACCGAGCCTGCCAGGCAGCCAGAAAGCAATTTCCCAGTGTGAATCTTGCTTTTCACGGCCCATTAGCACGTTCCCTATGTTCTCAGCCATGCTGGACCCACTCTCATGGCGCCCCCTCCATCTGTTGGAGAGCAGGGCAGGGCCTCCCTGCCTGCTTGTGCCCACACACGTAGGGGCAGGGTGCTCTGCCCTGGGGAGCAGCCCCTTCCCCTCCTCACCACGGCCCCTACAACCTCCTTTCCTGGCTTTCCTCTTCCCCGAGCTTGGCAAACAAGGTCCATTTTGTTTCTGATGATGCCAGCTGTTCTCATCACTTCGTAGATAATGATGCCTATAAAAGGCGTTGTTTCTTGAGCATTTACTAGACTCCAGGGACTGTGCTAAAACCATTGCATACCTTATTGTATCTCACTGAATGCTTGAAACAACTGCACAGGGTGGGTACTGTTCTGATGTACGTTTCACAGGGGAGGAAACCGGTTTACGGAGGCTAAGTAGCTTGCTAGTAAGTGGCTACACCACAATTTGAACTCTGGTTGGCCTGGCTCAGGAGTCCCTGTTCTTATCCCCACAGAACTTCCCTCTCCAATGTGGTAGTCACTAGCCACATACAGCTGCTCAAATGAAATAAAATTAAAAATTCAGTTCTTCAGTCCTACTAGCCAGCTTTCAAGTGCTCCGTAACCATATGAAGCTAGCGGCTGTCACATTGGACAACATGGAATATTTCCACCATCACAGAATATTCTGGTAGAGAATATTACAGATGGAAAGGGCTCTGTACTATTTAGCCTCATTCCCACCCAAATCCCCATGTGGCAGATGAAAGAAATTGAGACTCGTGTTGGGGCAGGACTCCCTGCCCAGGACCGCCCAGCACGGCTGAGAGCTGAGATTCTGTCCCTCCTGTGTCTGTCCGTCTCACACACACGCCTCCCTGCCCACATTCTGTGCTTGTTGATGTGGATGTATATTTCATACCCAGGGTGAGGCATGTGTGCCTCGTCACACCCAGAGCCCATGGAATCTCACGCACAGGGCATTGACTGGACTGCCCGCACACAGCTGTGGACAGACAGGCCCCCCCTGGACCCCTTGTCACCCAGGAACACCTTCGAGACCCTCCTGGGACCCGTCCGTGGACACTCACGCTGGATTGTCACATGCAAGTCACATCCCTTCCTCTCAGGACCCCCGGTCACTCCCTTCCACCCTGAGCTCCCACCTTGGCTTCCTCTCCTCCCTGCCCTGAGATGTATCCAAGCTCCTGCTCCTCCCTCTGCTGCCCACCTGCTCGACTCAGGGCCGTGGGAGGACTGGGCCGGCTTTTTTGTTGTTTGCCAAGACTACTGGGCTGTGGCCACTTGCTCATGCAGGACGGGAATGCAGAAATAGGCCTTTTTAAAGCAAAAGATACCGGAGAGGAGGTTAGTCTCATTTCTGCTGCAGATTCTCCTCTGCCCCTCGTCTCCTGGACCCCCAGCACCGTGGTGAGCAGAGTGGTTGGAGACCACGAGGCTGCACAGGTCGGGGTGAAGTGCCAAGTTCAATATCACAGTTGACGATAAGTCATGATCAGACCACAGAGCTTCGTGAGCCCAGAGCCCCTGCTCTTGAGGGTCACACTGTCCTGCCTTTGGTGGAGTCAGAGGAGCAAGTGCAGGTGACCTGGATCCTCTTCACAGACCCACTAGGAATATGCCTGTTCACTCGAGGCCTCAGTTACCCCATCTGGTAAATGGAGATCATAATTCCAACTCTGCAGTGCTGCTGTGGTTAAGAAGGAGCTTAGTGGTGCACATGCCTTTAAAAGGAGGATACCTTCTGGGTATGTGAGAGGCTGGTACCCTCTGGATCAGGAGCTCTGAACTGGTTTTGATAAACTCCTCCCTCTGACAGCTGGTAAAAGCTATGCATCCTTGCCCCAGAAAAAAATGCACATACCTACTCTCAGAGGCATAAGATGTCCTTCAGTGGGTACATGGCCCCTGTTGCTGCCCTCTCCATGTTAAAACCTAGTTAGGAACCCCAGTTAGGGGCACCAGGCTGACTCCATAGGTTAAGCAGCTGCCCTAGGCTCAGGTCACGATCTTGGGGTCCTGGGATCAAATCCCGCACTGGGCTTCCTACTTAGTGGAGAGTCTGCTTCTCCCTCTCCCTCCATGCTCTCTCTCTTGCTCTCTCTCAAAATAAATAAATAAATAAATAACATCTTAAAAAAAAGAAAAAAAGGACCCCTAGTTAGAAGCTGGGATTTACACAAAAGCTTGGCGCTGTGTTCCGAGAAGGAAGTTTAGCAAACGTGTTGTCTCTTGTCTTATAGATGCAGCTCTTAGGTCTTCAGCTCCTAGGGCAGAGGCCAGGTTCATGGGGCTGCCAGGCTTCCCTGCAGAGTGGTGCATGTGACAGCCCCCGTCAGTGCTGATGTCAGAGCCTCCAGCAGGACTCTCCCAGAGGGTGGGCAGGAGATGATCCCCTGGACCGAGTAGTAAATGAAAATCGAGAACCTTTGTGCCCCCGCCCAGAGGTTCTGGTTTGGTTAAGTCTGGGTAGGGCCGTGGTATATGTATTTTTAAAATGTCCCCAGGGGATTCCAAAGCAGCCAGTTTGATAAGCATTGGTCTAAGGTCTTTGCCTGGAACGGAATTTTTCACTTCGTTTTTTACTTTTCACTTCGAATTTGTTTCTTTAGTGGAGAAATTATATCCATCCCTCCTTCCCTGCCTTCCTTCCCCCAGCCCTCCATCTCTCCAGCCCACATTAATTGAACTCCAGCTCTGGACCAAACACGGGCTAGATGCTAGTGAGGGAGGCAGGACCCAGCCCCTGCACTCAGGAGCTGCAGCCCCTCTCCGCCCATGCCCCTGCTCCCACTGGGGCTCTCCAACCTCCCCCCCGACGGGGCCACTTTAAACACTCTCGCCTGGGGCCTTTTGGGAATCATGGCCTCCAGCTGGGCAGGGACCTGAAGATCTTTGGATCCATCCCCCTGACTGGATAGGTGGGCACGTCTGAGAGACCAGTCGTGCCCTACCTTCTTCAGATGCCTGTTTCTATTCCTAACACCCTGACGTAATATCCACTCCTCTGTCTCGTTCAGTCTCTCTCACCGTGAATTCAATCCACTTCTCATTTCTGCAAGTAACATTTATGGAGGCCCTATTGGTAGCAGACATTGGATACTAGGGCACAGGGATGTGGAAAAGAAAGTCAAAGTCCTGGCCCTCAGGAATTTACCATCAGGTGGGAGGGACAAACAAGATAAGCAACGCAGCAACTGTGAACTTGGGCTAGATGGGGAGGGGCTGAGTGCTCTGGGAGCACAGATAAGGGAGTCCTTGACCGGGAGGCTTCTCTGGGAAGGAGACTCAGGTCCCTGCTCTCCTGGGGCTGGAGGGTTGGGGGGCGGGGAGGAAGCAGGGGTGCACACCCCAGGGCAGGTCCATTGTTGTGTGAGACAATCCAATTGTCCAGGAATTCTGATGGCAGTGGATAGTCCAGTGCTTTCTTACAAGGTCACGTTTCCTGGTCTCATGCTCTCTCCTGGCTCTTTCTTCCTCATCCCCCTCCAGTTTTCCGTTCACTCCATTCATGCGGCTCAGACATGAAACCAGAGACACTATGCCCAGCGGGTGTGCCGAGACTGCAAGCTTCCTGGGCTCGGACCCGCCCTTGTGCTGAGGATAGGGCCTCAAAGTCTGGAGGATGTGATGAGGGGTGGCCAGATCAGGAAGCTGGGTGTGGCAGGCTCCCTCGGTGGAGGGGTGCGAATACCTGAGTTATAGGCCTGGCCCTGCCTACAGTTAGCTACGTGAGCCGTCTACACGTCTACAAGGAGCTACACTGGGACTCAGAGTCTTCAGCTCTGCTGCTGACGTAAAGAATCAGAATCTACATTTTTACAAGATACCCTGGTGACTCAGATGCATATTAAAATTGGGGAAACCTGCCTACAGACTTGCTTCTTGCCATTAGTCTGTGGTTAGGGTGCTAATGGCGGTGACAATCGTCAGGGTCTGGCTGCTTATGGGCCCGTGACACGAAGGAGTTGCGCCAGATGACCTTTGCGGTGGGGGGTATGAGATTGTCCCTAGATGTGAGATCTGACCCTCCTTACGCCAGTTTCGTTTGGTCAGGCTCTATGATTACTTTTTTTTTTTTTTTGGAATAAGGTGCCAGTATTTAAAAATTGGTAAATTTCACATAAATATCCAGACTTCAGGCTTTATGGAAACATTGAACAATTTGAGAAATGGGCCACCTTCCGCATGGCAATAATCAATGTCCCCATGCCAAGCACAGACACAGCCCTCACTCTAAATGTTTCCCAATCACCGATGATGTGAGGATCAAGTCCCAGGTGCCTCTCTGAACATAAGAGAATATGCTCAGCCTCACTCAATATGAGAGTTTCCCACCTGTCTCACTAGCAAAGATAAGAAAGTCTGATAACCCACAAGGGTAGAGGAAAATGGTCCCCTTGAATACCGGGGAAAGTAAGTTGGTATGGTCTCTACGACGGGTAATCTCCCATCATCTATCACAATTACTAATAACACCTACCTGTTGACCACATAATACCAGTTCTCGAAGTAGATCCACAGATACTTGCACACATGGGAAAAGTAATTCTAATGCACACATAGGTTAGTCGTTGCAGGGCTGTTTGTAATATGCATAGAACTATGGATTGAACTGACCTAATTGCCCATTGATAGGGGACTGGCTAGGTAAGTTATAGGACAGCCATTTGATGAAACAATGAGGAGCTCTTTATGTTAAAATATGGAAGGAGTATCTCCAAAATATTTATTGAAAGAAGGGGGGTGCAGAACAGCTTGAAGAGGTCCAAAACCCTTTGCATGGCGGAGAGTGTTTGTGAAGAGATGCTCAAGGACCTGGTAACACTGGCTGTCCCGGGGACGGGACCTCGGACACTGCAGTACAGGGGTGGGAGGGAGTCTTCTTACTACCTACACTTTTATATCTTTTGCACTTTGAGCCGTGTTGATGTGTTCCCTACTCAAAGCCTGAAAAACTAAAACGTTTTGAAATCACAGATTCTGTGATTCTGACACTGCATGATTCTAATGTTTTACAGCTTGGTGGGCCCAACTTCTTACAACTCTGGAAGGCTCATCCCTCCCGTGGCCAAGGCCCTCATAACCAGCTGGCAGGGGTTCTCCTGGGTCACCAGCCCCGCCCTGTCCCTGAGTCAGGCCACGCAGCCCCCGTGAGCTCGAGCTGCCCTGCAGGAGGGCTCCCTGGCCAGCGCGGCACAGATGCATGAACTTTGGCATGTCCTAGCAACGCATCCCTTGGGCCCTTCCTTCCCACCCTCACCTTCTCTGTCCTCCTAGGGGAGCCTTCTCAGTGGTGCGCAGGTGTGTGAAGGTGCTGGCTGGCCAGGAGTATGCTGCTAAGATCATCAACACCAAGAAGCTCTCGGCCAGAGGTAGGTGGCACATCCGCGCCTTGCCTGCCCTCTGGGGCTCTAACCTCTACGCCTTGGGTTAGAAGCAGGATCTGGGTCTGTCCTCCTGGGTGATGCTGCAGGGGGAGAGTCTTCTTCCTGTGGGTATTATGAGAACAGACCCCTCCATTTTCCTTCCTTGGGGGATCTAGACTGGAGGCCACAGCCTCGCAGACAGGCCAGGCTCTCTGCCTCCCACCCAGGGTGAAGGTTAAGGTGCTTCTAGGTGGGACTTCCTTTCCCTGCCCTTCTGCCACTGGCTTCTTTTCTCATTTCCAGACCTGTGCACCCACCATTTCCTTACCTGGCTCCTTACATTCCAGGCTGACCCCTTTTCAACCTTCAGGTCTCAGCTCCATGTCACATCCTTTGAGTGACTTCCATGACCCCTACACCTGAGGGCGTCTCCCCACCTTATCTGTTATTACTGTTTACCTTCTTTGTGGCTTTCCCCCAATCTGCGCTTATCCCATTTACTGGCTTGGTCTCTCACTTAACGTGCATCTTGACTCTAAGCTCCAATAGGGCGGGGATGGGCCTCATTGCCTGCTATGCCCAGTACCTAGGACAGCACCCAACACATTCCTTGCGCTCTACCAGTGTCCGGTGAACTCTAGGGGCATTCCGCTTCGGCCACACCGGCCCACCTCTCATCCCTCCACAGTCCCTAGAACAGTGGCTCCCAAACCTGTCCTCACCCTGGAACCCCTAGAGAGCTTCAAGAACTCCCGATGCCTGCCCCCCACCCCCAGAGGTTGTGACTTCATCTGTGTGTGGTGTGACCAGGGTTTGGGAAAAAAATCCCCAGGTAACTCTGGTTTAGAAGGGGTCCTAGACCAGCAACATCAGCATGACCAGGAGATTGCTAGAAATGCACATGCTTGTTTCCAGCCTGATTCCAGGGAATCAGGATCTGCATTTTAGCAAGGTACCCCGGTGATCCGTGTGGATACTGGAACTTGGAAAGCCTGCCCAGGAACCTGGCTTCTTGCCCTTAGCGTGTGGTTAGAGCAGTAATGGTAGCAACCATCGTCAGTGTGTTGGGGAAGGTTATCTTCGAAAATCCAGTGCCCACTCTGAATGGTGTCTAAGCTGTCTTGGGGACCCCTTGCGGGTAGAGGGAGTCCTGCCGGGTGAGGCGGGTACAGGTGCAGCATGGGAGACATCATGCGAGGGGCTGGCATCGAGGCCAGGTGTTTCCCTGGCAGAGCGGCAGCTGTGTGGGGCCCAGCAGGTGTGGGGTTCACAGAGGCTGGTACAGGATGTTCACATGGTCTCCCGCAGGCCTCCCAGCAGGCCCCATGTTGGACCTCGTGTCGCTGCCTTTCATCTCTCTGGCTCAGCGCTGCTGGGAGCCCAGCACTTTCTCCTAGTTAACTGAACTCCCCTGAAGGCAGCCAGTGTCCTGCGGGGAGACGAGGCTGGGCGTGTGGAGGGTGGTTCTCTGAGGGCCGGGGGTCGAGATGGCACACGTGCAGCATGGAAGCTGGCATGGACGGACGACCCCCGTGGAAAGTCTGGAGCCGGAGCCGGGGGCAGGGAGCCAGGGTGGGTAGGGTGGCCGTGGGATCCTGGGGTCTGCCTGGCTTCCTGTGGGATGAGTGGCAGCCTGGCGCCCTTGGTGTGCTTTAGGTCTCTCGTGATCAAAGAAGATGTCCCAATCCCTGAGATACGGTCGGGGGGAGGGGGCAAGATTAGAGCCACGACTTGGGGTGACTGGTTGAGGTCGCTTCAAAATGAGGGAGGGTCAGCCGTCAAGGTCCTCCCTGGATGCTGGAACTCTTGAGCCAGTTCAGAGTATTCTCAGAGCGACACCTCTTCCCGCTGCCTGGTTCTTTCTCTCTCTCTGTCTCTGTCTCTATCACACATACACACACTCTGACAGGAAGAGACAGATGTGTACGGGGGGCAATGGAAGGGGCACTGCCTCTTTTCTGGAAGGTGGCTAAGCATTCCTTGGGCAGTGTAGACTCTGGGCCACGCCAGGAGGAAATCAGCAAGTCCCCTGTCTTTGGCAATTTGCTGAGATTTTGACATCCTTACAGGAAGGTGGCCGGGGCCTAGGTGAGTGTGGAGGGTGGGAGTGGGGAGGTTCCCAGGGAACCATCTCAAAGAAGTCTGCCAACTGCCAACACTTCTCTCCCCAGTGGGAGAGGCGGACCGGAGTTGCTTCTAGAAGGTTCCTTTGTTTGCCACTCATGGTGCCTGGGGAGGGGAGCAGTGTGATGCTGAAGATTTGGCAACATACAGTAAGCTTCTCCTGCTGGCACTCCTGGGGACTTTGGCAGCTCCCGGGGCGTCCGTCCCTCCCCTCACCCCAGGGAGCTGTGGTTCCCCCTTCCCTGCCCAGGGCAGCCTCTTGTTCTGTTGAGTGGCTCCCCAACCCAGGAGATATTTTTTTGTATGGTATTTTAAAACTACTCTTTTAGATAAAATGCTCATAATGTAAACAATTTCAAGAAGTCATAAAGACATGGAACGGAAAGTGAAAATTTTGCCTGTCTCAGGCACCGCCAGATCCCCTCTGGAGCCTTTAAAAAGATGCGGCTGCCTTAGTTCCACCCTGGAAGGCCGGAGTCAGTAGGGGAGGCCCAAGCTCCTGTGCTGGAAAAATCACATCTGTGGGGATGACAGCTGGATGGCTCAGTGATAACTCCAGGCCAGGGGCTCCGTCGGCTTCCCAGCCACAGGCTCACGCAGCGCACAGAAGAAACTCATTAACATTTTGGGGGGACCCTGGGCACATGGGTGTGGCTGGTGCAGCCAGGAGTGACTGACGGGGGTACAGAGACCTCCACAGTAACCACTGTCCACTCGAGTGCTGAGGGGTCACCTCCTTGGCTCGCTGGCAAGCAGTCCCGGGATGTGGGGTGACAAGCACGGCATGAGCTCATTCAGGCTGCCCCTGAACTTCAGGTCCATGCTCTGAAGGAGGTAATGAGACAGGTCCTTCTCGTCTTCCTCATCTTACTCCCCACCCCTGCCTGCCACTCTTGGCCCTTGAGATTATTCTTCCAACCCCCAAGAAGCAGGAACCTGGTTGAGGCCTTCTAGAGGGTGGGGGCATTTCCTCTTCCAAGACTTGGAGATCTATTTTTCTCCCCTGGTTCCTGTTCCTCTGGCCAGAGTCCTACCTGCCCACTGGAGCCCCCCTCCCGCACCCCACTTTGCAATTAGAGCCTTCCAGGCTGCCTGATTATACTTCCCCCATGCTCTGCCCTGCTGGCACTATCTGGCCCCAAGGACCTCACCTTGAACCATACTTTCACTCGCCCTTGCCTGCCAAGCTCTTGGGCAGGGCAGGGCCCCTTAACCCCAATACCCTGGAGGCCTGCTCCTAGGGAAGGAGGGAGAAGTTTCACAAGGTCTCACAGTGAGCATTAGGGACAATCCTTCCAGGTACTTGGGCAGGTGGCTTCCCTCAGGCCTTTCACCATTATGAGTCTGTTATCGAACAAAATGGACTGACTTATCAATTAATTAATTATGAGAATGGGAAGCAATAGAGTGTAGTAATTTTTTTTTAAAGATTTTATTTATTTATTTGACAGAGAGAGAGAGAGTACAAGTAGGCAGAGAGGCAGGCAGAGAGATAGGGAGAGGAGGAAGCAGGCTCCCTGCCAAGCAGAGAGCCCGATGCGGGCCTCGATCCCAGGACCCTGAGATCATGACCTGAGCCGAAAGCAGAGGCTTTAACCCACTGAGCCACCCAGGCGCCCAGAGTGTAGTAATTTTGAACATGGGTTGAAATCCCAGCTCTGCCATCTCTTAGCTATGGGAACTTGGACAGGCTGCTTAGTGGTTCTGGGCCGTGGGGCATGTCTGTGACTGACAGACAAGGTCTTGCTGTTAGGATTAGACAAGGTCTAACCTAGACAAGGTTAGACAAGGTTAGACAAGGTCATCACACCTGTTCTCTAGGGAAGAAGACTGTAAAGAACATTAAACATATAAATAAGAAAGGTAACTTTAGGTAGCAACAAGTTATAAAGAAAATGAGACAGGGTAGTGGGGAAGTGATGGGCCAGGAGGGACCCTCAGAAGAGGCAGCCAGGGGAGCTCTCTGAGGAGGGGATATTGTGTGGACCTGCCTGTGGAGAAGGGGGCAGCCATGAGAAGACCCCGGGAAGAGCATTCTAGGCAAAAGTCCCAGCAAGTGCAAAGGTCCTGAGGTGGGAAGGGGCTTGGTGTGCCTGAGGCCAGAAAGGTGGCCACTGTGGCTGAAGCTCCAAGGCCAAGATGAGGCAGGACCAGCGGGGTCTGGCTGGCCGTGGTGAGGAGTTTGGGTTACAAGTACAACGGGGAGTCTGGAGGGTTGTTGGAGAGTTTGAAGCCAGGGAGTAATAGCATCTAATTCATATTTTAATAAGAGGTCCTTTGCTGCCGAGGACAGTTGGCTGGAGTGGGGAGAGCATCCAGGAGTGGTTCCTCAGAGCTGTGGTTCTAATGAGGCTTGACCCCCTTATTGAGTGACGTTGATAACGGGACTGCATCTTTTCACTGGGCCTCAGTTTCCTTTCCTGCAGAATGGAGGAAGGCCTCAGAGGTCAAAAGAAACTCGGTCCCTACTTTCTTTGAGGAATGTTAGAAAATAAAAACATGTCAGAGATACAAAAACTGGTGAATAACATATACGTTTACATAAATTCAACGAATTCACGCTAAAAGCCCAGAGAGTTCCAATGCAGCGTGATTGGACAATGCACAAGAGGATTGCAAGATTCATAAAAACAGTTAGCTCCTGGCATTTCCAGCAGTGAGGGCTGGCCATCAGGCCCAAGCTTGAGGCTGTGTGACCCGCGTGACCTTTCAGTGCCGCTCCTGGGTAAACTTACGTGGCGGTGAAACATCAGAATTCTGCCTTTGGGCCCTTGTCCCCTGAATGTATAGATAGGCTGGACCAACCTTGTCCCCTGAACCTGTAGCCCCCAGCCCCCTCTGATAGGCCCCACTTGACCGGCCTGATTTCCGGTTCTGCTGGGGATGGGTGGGGTGGGGGACAGGGTTGTAGGGCGAGGGGAGGGTCCAGCTGTCCTCCGTCCACTGAGGGCCCTCAGCAGCTCCGGAGGGAGATGCCCCTCCTTTGTGTGGGAATTGGTCTCCTACCATCCTGGAGGATGTGCAAGGAGGCTGAGAGGGAGGGGGGACCAGGGGGTTGTCCTCCAGCGTAGGCAAACTCCCCTCCCCTGGCCCATAGTCCACCTTCAGCTGGGGAGTTGAGCTTACACTCTGTGGAAACAGGGGTGGACTTAATTGCTTTGCTGATGAAAAAGCCACATTTCAGTATTGCTCTGGGCTTCTGCAGCCCATGGAGGAAGGTCAGTGATTGCTCTAATGAAGGGACAGGGGAAAGGGGAGCCGGTTGCCTGGGGACAAGGGCTGAGACTTTCTCCGTCCTTATTGCCCTCTTTGGGGGCTGCCTGCTCTGAAGGGGCTAGTCAGAGACAGGAGTTCTAATCCGGGCTCCGCCTCTGAGTGTCTGCGTGGGGTCCCTCCTCTGCACCCCGATTTTCCCATTCAGAAGTTGGAGGCAGGTGGAGGTGGTGGCGATGAGTCAGGGTGCAGAGAGGGGAGTGGTACAGCACAGAAAAGCTCACGCCTGGGATACAAAGTGTGGTTGCGCTGATCACCGCAGGTGCGACTGTGAGCCGGGTACTTGGCTTCTAGGAACCTCTGTTTCCTCCTCTGTAAAGTCGGAAGGTGATGGCACCTCCCTCAGAGGGTGGTTGTGAGGACGTGCGGTGGCTGTAAAGGTGCTCTGCACAGGGCCTGGCACGTCGTAGATGTTCTCCTGGTTCTCTGTGCATTGTTCCGGTTATTTAAATCAAGGCATTAACTATGGAATTGTGAGAAAAGCACCAGAAAGGAAACTGAGAAGTGCCTAAAATGGGGACAGTGACGCCCACATGGCAGGGTGTTTGGAGCACTGAACGGAGTCACTGGCAGGATTGTTCCTGGCAGCCCCAGGGCAGGACCACGGGGGCAGAGCCTGAACAAGGCCTCTCTCCCTGGGGGTCTGGACGAAAGTCCTGGAGAGCAGGTGTGAGAGCTCCAGGTAAAGCCCCGAGGCTGCCACATGTGGGCTCTACCCTGCAGATTCTCTGGGGCTCTCCGTGTCCCTGGCCCGGAGCCCCCTATAAGGGACGAGACCTCTGTGAATTAAGCCAGCTCTTCTCCTGCAGAGAAACATAAGCTCCCCTAGAAAGGTTCATCAGGCCATGGTTTATTCTTTAATTCAATTATTTCTTGAGCACCTACTATGTGCCAAGCATTCGAGTAGATGCTACAGGGTACAACAGAGACCAAGCGCTTGCCCTTAAGGGTAAAGGTACCCATGAGCCAAAGTGAGATGTGTTGTCCCGGGGCCCTGAGAACACAGAGGCGGGGCCCCTATGAGCCTGGCAGCCCGGGCAGGCTGCCAGGAGAGGGTATCTTGAAGGACAGATGGGAGGTTGAGAGGGAAAATTTCCTAGCCGAGAGAACCACATGGGTGAAGGCCCCAAGCCCAAGCGTGAGGACTGAGCAGGGGGGTCTGGGGAGATGCTATTTAGCAGTTCAGACTGGCTGGGGCACCGTGGGAGGGGCAAGGGTGGAGGCCAGGCAGCAGGAGCCTGCCCTGAGGCGGGGGGCATTCCAGGCTCTGCCCTTGGGGCTCAGAGATGCACCTCATTTGAGAGCCCCAGAAACCAAGGCCCAGAGAGAGGAAGGGACTTCTGAGACCCTGCAACCCTGCCCCCCCCACCCCTTCACTGCTGCCTCCCACCTCCTTCCTGGAGAAGCCAAAGGCTATGCCAGGAAGGCCAGCTTATCCAGGCAGGGGGGCCAGGGGCTGCCCCGGGGGGCGCAGACCATAAGAGGCCACGAAGAGGCAGAGACGGAGTGGGGGAAGTTTCCTCCCTCACCTGGGACTCAGCTGGGCATCTGTGTTTCAGATCACCAGAAGCTGGAGCGCGAAGCCCGCATCTGCCGCCTGCTGAAGCACCCCAACATTGGTGAGCTGTGGGGGGTGCGTAAGGGGTGTGGGTGCATCCTGGCCCCGTGCCCCAGCCTAAGCCGGTGGGCCCGCTGGACGGGGAGGGCAGCTGCTCTCTTCTCGGGGGATGGCGGCAGTAGGGATGGGAAAGGGGGTGCCTTTAATGGTCTCCACATTTCTCAGAGACCAGCTTGGTTGGGGGGAAGGTGAAGAAGGGGCCCTTCCTCCTAGCCCACGCTGCCGGCAGCCTCCTTCAGAAAAGCTGTTTCAGGAAAACTCCCGAAGCTCTGAGAGAGACGAAAATAGGCCAGGCGTGGCCTTGACCATGACGGCCCACTCCCCAAACCTACCCCAAGCTGAGTCAGCCTGGCACTGTGGCCTGCCCACTTACCTAGAC
Organism: Ailurus styani; assembly: GCA_002007465.1. Classification (NCBI taxonomy): domain Eukaryota; kingdom Metazoa; phylum Chordata; class Mammalia; order Carnivora; family Ailuridae; genus Ailurus; species Ailurus styani. The sequence goes on along the minus strand of LNAC01000066.1, from coordinate 2,787,279 downwards.
CAGCAGCTGGCCTGCCCCCCAGAGGCAAGCTCCAAGGTGGCCCCTGCCCCAGGGGCAGCCAGCACAGGCTGCAGCTCGGGAGAGGTTGGGCCTAGACCACGCATCACTGCCTGACTTCCCCTCTTCTCCCATGCAGGACTGGGGGTCTGCATCCCTGCCCATCATGGTTCTGAGTTGGGGTGGGGTGGTGGGGNGAGGAGGGGAGGAAGAGCAGATTTTAGATAGAGTTCTATTAGGGAATGGCTGTGTGACCTTGGGTGGGAGCCCTGTCCTCTCTGAGCCACTTTCCCCCATCTTTACAAGGAGACACCCTCTGCATCATCTGGGCATCCTGTTAAAAAGTAGATTCTGGTTCAGAGGGTTTGGGTGGGGCCCAGGATTTTGCATTTCTGGCACACTGCAAGGCTATGCCAAGGCTGCTGGTTCAGACCACACTTTGAGGAACAAGGCCTAGGTGCTCTCTAAGGAATACTCCAACTCTGACAAACACCACGCCTTTGCCCTTGGGAGGGAAGCATCGCTCTGTGCCCAGAGCCCCAAGGGTTAACTCTCCTGCTGGAGAGAAGCATCTCCATCTGCTATTTATACCCCAAAGGCACCTCCCCTTCCCTGTGCCCAGGGAAGGGGAGCAGAACTGCGCAAACAGCAGCCACAGGCTCCAGGACCAGAATCGGAGGAGGGGCAGCAAGGCAGCCGGTGAGGGGCAGCCCTGTTTGTATCCCGATCCCTGACCTGCTGGTGGACTCACTGTGTGGCCTTAGGCAGCTCCAACTGCCCAGCAGTATGACGGCCGGGTTGTGAGGGAGCTCTGACGGCAAAGTCCCCTGGTTCCCAGAAAGGCAGGCAGCCCCAGGGGAAGGAGGCTGGGAGTGTGTATGTGTGCGTGTGCGTGTGTGTGTGTGTGTGTGTGTGTGTGTTGGGGCACACTGCAGCAGTCCCAGGTCAACACCGCCCCCTCCTCCCTCTCAGCCTCCCCGCCCCCCACCCCCGCCCTGCTATACTTAGGGAGCAGTACCTCATGGGCTCTGGGGCTGACAGACTGCCGCTCAGATCCTGGGTTTGCTGCTTAATGGCTGTGTGACCCTGGACATGTTGCTGAAGCACTCTGAAGCTCGGTTTTCTCATCTGGAAAATGGGAATGATCCCCACCTTGTAGGGTTGTGATGATTAATTAAAGCATAGCCCCATGACCGTCCCCAGGGAAGGGCTGCTCCCCTTTTCCCTCAGTCTACACCTTCCCACGAGACAACCTCACCTGAAACCGTAACCTCTGTGCAATTCTCATTCCTCCGAGCCATTACGATGTTTGGTCACCAGTTCGGGGCGTTGCATTTAACGTGTGGTTAAGAGAATGCGGTTTGCTCCTGGGGTCCAATCCCAGCTCTGCTGTTCACTAGGTGTTGGAGCGCGCACAGGCTCATGAGGGCAAGCACGGTAGCCGCTTTTACAATTGCTGGGCGGGTTAAATGAGAAATTGCAAGGAAAGGACTTAGCATAAGCCTGGCCCATGGTAAAGTCTCAGAAATGGTGCTTCACCACCATCATCATCATCATTGAGGCCTTTACTCCTTCCTTCCTTCCTTCCTTCCTTCCTTCCTTCCTTCCTTCCTTCCTTTCTTCCTTCCTCCCTCCGTCCCTCCCTCCCTTCCCTCCCTCTCTCCCCTCCCTCCCTCCCTTCCTCTCTCCCTCCCTCTCTTCCTCCCTTACTTCCTTCACCTGACAGCAAGGCCTCTGCTGGGGCCTGAGGATGGGCAGCAGCAGTGAGGAGGACGTTGGGATGGGAGTGGCTAATGCACAGAGATGTGGAGAGCAGAGCTGAGCCCCAGACCAGGAGGATTCAGGGAAGAACCTTGAAGCTATCTCAGGGCCAAAAGGGCCCTGCTTCCTGAGCCTCCAAGCATTTCACTTCTAAGTAGATTATTATCTGCCTGAAGAAGTGCAGACAGGTGCATCTGTGGCTGCAGAACCTGAGAGGCAAGTCTGTGCCTGAGGGAGCTAGACTGAGCCCTAGTCAGCCTGCTCAGTGACTCTAGCTACGCTTACTGCCTGCTGCCCATGTGTGGCTGGTGCCCAGCCCTGGGGGGACCGGGTCAGGGAGGCCCTGGCTCAGCACAGGGGGTCCAACCGTGCTGTGCATCTGGGACAAGGACAGTGCCCCACACTCCGTACCATCACCACCTGCTAATGGGGCCGACTCTGAAGGCCACCCTGGGAGCAGGGGACACCTGAGAGTTTAGCAGGGGATTTGGGGTAGGCGAGACAGGTGAAGCAGGTCATGAGGCAGATGACAGCGTCTTCATTTGTCAATCCCTTCCCGGTGCCAGGCACTGAGTTGAGGGCTTTGTGAGCATCATGGATTATCGCCCCGCAACAGGCCAGTGGTGTTATCACTATGGGTAGGAAAGGAGGCTCAGAGAAGCTACCTAATTTGCCCAAAGTTACACAGCTTATAGGAGGCAGAGCTGGGAGGTGAGCCCAGCAAAACTGACTCCAGAGCCCAGCTTCCCAGCCACTCCATTGAACTTCCGAAGTGGACCCCAAGAGTGTGGGGTCAGGGGGCAGAGGCTAGGGTAGCAGGCACTACCCTTCAATTTCCAAGAAAAAACTCATCACTGTTGGAAATATGAAAGGAATGTCAGCAATTCGTGAGCCCAGCTATATAAATGAAAACTAGGTTACAGATTTGTTGGATCTATGGCAATATTTTAAAAAGTCAGAAACTGGCAGAATAGCTCAATGACCACAGACACGTCAATCTCTACCAGGCGCTGAGACCCTTTCATACCCTGTGGCGGCTCTTGAATCTTCCTTCCCTCTTTGGCTTTGGACTATTCTTTCTCAGGGCAGCCTTCACTGGTGGGAGGGGAGGTTTATATATCCTGTCTCTTGGGTTCTGAGCTGTGCCAGTGCCCCCTCTCAGTGTCCCCAGTGTCCTTATGCAGGTGGGGGCTGGAATCCAGCCTGTGGTCCCCTTGCCTGGCTGCTTAGACGGGCAGCCTTTTTTTTTTTTTTTAAGATTTATTTATTTATTTGAGAGAGAGAGAGAGAGAGAGAGAGAGAGAGAGAGAGATCATGGGCAGGGGGAGGGGTAGAGGAAGAGGGAGAAGCAGGCTCCTCCTTGAGCAGGGAGCCCAATGTGGGACTCGATCCCAGGACTCTGGAATCATGACCTAAGCCAAAGGCAGACGCTTAACCGACTGAGCCACCCAGGCACCAGAAAGGTTTTTTTTTTTTTTTTAACTTTATCTGGCTACACTAATAATGCAAGTTTACGGTAGATCGATGAGAAGACACTTTTAAAGTATATGCTATAACCTTGGTACTTAGAGCTAATACTGTATGATACATGTTTCTATATGATATGTGATGTCTGCACCTTCTCAGGTGTTTCTATGTGTGTTGTGTCCCCATGGTGCCCGGTCGGTTCAGTACTGGCGGAGTGTGTGACTCTCGGTCTCAGGGCGGCGAGTTCTAGCCCCGCATTCAGTGCAGAGATTCCCTAAGTAAATAAATCTTTAAAAATATTTGTGCTCCTGTCCTCCTCCACGTCTAGCCACCCTCTCCCCCTCCCGTAGTAGCTGCCTACTCTGACGTATTTGACGCCTGTGAACACATGGTCTCACCCGCCCACCGCTCCTACCCTCCCGATTCCCCTCTCCAAGGTCCCCTGATGCCCACTTTTCTGTGTCCTTCCAGAGACGCTTATGCCACAACCAGGCTTAAATACATCTTTTTTGAGAAGTACCAAGCACACTGTTTTGCGCTTGGCTTTTTTGCCAAACAACATAATTCAGAGATGATTCGGACCCAGGGGAAACGTAACTGCTGTATTATTTTGACAGCTGTGCGATCTTCCGTTGGGCGACGTATCCTGATTCTCTGAGCACGTACCCCGCTCTGTGGATGTTTTTAGGCTGTGGCTCAGGGAGAGGATGTGAAGCTGTCCTGGGAGGAAATGTGGTTGGCTGGCAGGGTACAGCCCCCCAGAGTAAGGCCCGGGCCTCAGGGCCTTCCTTCCAGAATCTCAGGGGGTAATTTTGGGAGCTCTGGGCTCCTGGGAGTCTTGCCCCTGTTCTTGGTAAGTGAGGTATGAAGAGATGACAGTTGCCCAGCAGCCTAACTCGGGGACCACGGTCCTCCCACCAACCCAGGCTCTCTCATCTCACACCTGGTTGCCCAACAGGGATCTTCCCCAGGGCCGGCCCTGGGTGAACCCCGACAGTGTGCATCATGGAGTTCTCACGACGAGGCTGCAGGTCCAGGAGTTTCATTCTCATTGTCCAGGCAAGAAAAGAGACGCTCAGAAAGGTGTAGCAACTTGCCTGGGGTCACACGGCTAGCAAGTGGCAGAGAGCTGAGCTATTTCCATGATGCCAGCATGCCCAGCAAGGAAGCTGAGGGTTGGAGGAAGGAAGGAGCCAAACTCTGACCAAAGCAGGGAAGGGTCTCTCATCTTTATTTTTTTTTTTTTAAAGATTTTATTTATTCATTTGACAAGTAGGCAGAGAGGCAGGCAGAGAGAGAGGAGAGAGGAGGAAGCAGGCTCCCTGCTGAGCAGAGAGCCCGATGTGGGCCTCGATCCCAGGACCCGGGGATCATGACCTGAGCCGAAGGCAGCGGCTTTAACCCACTGAGCCACCCAGGCGCCCGGGTCTCTCATCTTTAAACCCGGGCCACTTTTGACGATGCCCGAGGTCAGTGACCATCGTTCACTTGCGTTTGTCAAGGCACCTGTTACCTGGCTTGTGTCAGTGACTGAGAAATTGGTATGTTGGCCATTGGAGGGGTGAGATGAGAGGGCAGGAGGGGGTGGGAAGCAGTGCTTCCGGGTTAACTGGCTGCTTGGGCCCCTCCCACAGTCCGGCTCCACGACAGCATCTCTGAGGAGGGACACCATTACCTGATCTTCGACCTGTGAGTTTGGGCCCGGCTGGGACGTACTAGGACTCTAGGGGCAGCCTGAGCAGGGATGACCTAGCTGGGTCCCTTGGCCTGATTCCCAAATGCCCCCAGGCTGGGCTGGATTCCCTCTTCCGAGATGGAAGTTTCCCGAACTTGGTAGACCTGCCATCCAAACAGGGCAGGTGGGTCTCCCTGAAATGCCAACACACACTTGTTACTTCTGTTGTCTTGTTGTTTTGTTTCTATTTTGGCCAGCGGTGCTGGCCTCCTGTGGCTAGCGGCACTATAAAGTTTCCTTTTGGAGTAATTTTAAAGTTTTGAAAGCCAGTCAGTTGAATGAAAAACAGTAATGAAATGATAGGTTCTTGGGTTGGCAGAGACACTCAGTGAAGACACTGGTCCCATCTGCAAAAAACAGTTAATCATGGGGAAGGCTCTGCATGTGTGGGTACATGGGAAATCTCCGTGCCTTCTGCTCAGTTTTGCTGTGTGCCTCAAGTTACCCTAAAAAATAAAGTTTATGAAACAAACAACAGCAGAAACCCCAGCCCCTAGGCTTCCTAATGAACAAGAGTGATATGCTCTGAGTGTCCCACCCCCACTAACTCCAGCTGGACCCAGTGGGAGACAAGGGCAAGGGATGGAGGGGAGGGAAGTCCGTGGAAGGGTGGGTGCGGAGCCAGGAAGAGGGTTGCAGCAGGAGGCATCCCCGGGGCGCCTGGGCTTCCTCCCTTTGGACCGAGATTCTGAGGTCCCTGGGTCCTGCCCTTAGCTTCCTAGAGACTCTTCCAGAAGAGGCAACACTGGGGGCTTTCGTGGGAGGGTGACTCTGTGCCTGTCTCCCCAGGGTCACCGGTGGGGAGCTGTTTGAGGACATCGTGGCCCGGGAGTATTACAGTGAGGCTGATGCCAGGTGAGCGCCTCTGCAGCCTGGCAATGGTGCCTGGGGGCAGGGCATCTCCCCCACTGGCTTCCCGGCTCCCCGGGGGATGCGGGCCTTCACAGGGGGACCCTCTCCTCTCTCTCCCCAGTCACTGTATCCAGCAGATCCTGGAGGCCGTACTACACTGCCATCAGATGGGTGTGGTGCACCGGGACCTGAAGGTGAGGGACCCGTCCGGGGTGCGGCTCCCCCGTGGAGCCAGGGGGATCATCAGAATCATTTTAATTGCCCTGAGTTGGGCTGGGTGGGGAATATCTACCTCTCTGTTCTGATGAGGAAACTGGGCACACAGAGGAGTAGCTAAGCTCTGGGCCAGACCAGATAAGCTGTCGTAAGGTCGCCCCAGGCTGGCTCTGGCCGGTCCAGGTCTCAGCCAGGCCACTCTCCAGCTGCCTTGCGGTGGGGTTGCCATGGCAACCTCTGGTGGGGGGGGCGGTTGCTGATTCTGTCAAAGGAGACGGCACAGTGCCCAGTGCACAGGGACGCTGTGATTCTTGTTTCTGGGTCCCTGGCAGGTGCAGGGAGAAGAAACACAGGCCTTGGGGCCCCCGGAGTCTCTCCCCTTCCCACCTAAAGGAGAGGAAAGACAGGCCTGGGCAGATGTGCGATCTAGGGTCGGCAACAGCCGAATAGCCTTGCCTGATCAGCACAGACTCCTAGATCTCCTCTGCTGCGAGCCTCAAGGCCCCCCGATTTTCAGAGCACCAAACAGAGGCCTACAGAGTCTAAGGGACTTGCCCAAGACTCTGCCACTCAGCTGTGCCTGAGCTAGGATGGAGCCCTGGCCTTTGGACCCCAGCCGCTGCGCCGATGGGGGTCAGGGCCAAAAAGCCACTCAGCGCGGTTTCTGCTCCTGCAGTAGCCCCTTCTAGGTGCCTGTGAGCCTCTGCTATTTGGCCTTCAGTGGCTCTGAACTCACTTCTTACGGGGCAGCCCCTCGAGCCACTGGGTAAGTCTCCTTCCGTCTTTCCTGCTCTGGCCTGTGAACCCCGGTTCTGCCCTTTGGGGCCACACAGATCACGCCTCCAGCTCAGGCCCCAGAGGCCCTTGGCAGCTTTGTGGTAGCTCCTCCCTCTTGTGCAGGCCATTCTCCCCGCTCCCCACCTAGGACAGGACCTCCGGGCCCTCCTCAGCCTGGACCCCCTCTCTGGGCACTCTCCCTGGGCACCCTTCAGGAGGCCCAGGTCCCTCTCTGGACTGCAGCGCTCCTCCCAGAAGCCCTGCCCACCTCCAACTCTCACAGGGGAGCTCCTTAGTGCTCAGTCTAGACCCCCAGGCAAGTGTGCACTCCAAGAGGGTCCCGGCCAGACGGCAGGGCCATTCTCCCAGAGGGCCTGTTCCCATTATAGCAATAGCCCCTGCATGGGAGCAGAAAGGAGGAGAGGCAGCACAAATTTAGGCCATTCTGGATAGATTAATTAGTGGCATATTCATCAAATCAGGGCAGGACGGCTACCAAGACCCAGGACGTGTTGGGAAGGCAGTCCCCCGAGGATAAAAGAGAGCTTCGCGAGGGGCAGATAGAGCTATATTTGTTTGGGTCCCGCCTAGCTTTGGGCAGCGAAAGGTCAGAGGTGGGACCCCCCGGAAGTCCCAGTGGGGAAGGGGGTCAGGGGAAACCGTCTGTCTCCGGGGACACGGAGCCCATGCCGCCACCACCCCTGCACCACAGAATCTGGGTGCTAACGCTCATCACGCATGTGCCATGGGCCACTGCCAAGGGCTCTGCATGGAGTATCATGACTAATCTGTACGCCCGTCCATGAGGTGGGCTCCGTGCATTTTTCTGAGAGGAAACTAAAGCTCAGAGAAGTGAAATGGTTTGCCCAAGTTCCATAGCACAGAAGTGGCGGAGCCGGGTCAGAGGCCGGGGCTATCCAACGGCAGAATTCATTTCAACCCCCCTCTGGCCTGTGTGGGGGGACTTCCTGTTCTCTACACCCAGCGGAAGACAGCAGCCTCGGGGCCCCAGAGGCCAGGTCACACGCACGAGGCCCCGCTGTCTCTTGGCCCGGAGTGGTTGAGAACATGGCTCTTGAGCCAGACTTTTCCTCAGTTCTGGTTCTATGCTTTATCAGCTGTGTGACCTGGGTCACGTCACTTAACTTCTCTGAGCCTTGGTTTCCTCATCTTTATACGTATAACAAATACTTAGGAGGTACCCACTATGTGCTGCCCCCTGCCTTGGGTGCTGGTGATATAGCGGTGGACAGACAGATAGGGAACTCACTGTCTATAGAGGTGACAGATAATGAATAAGCGCAGAGACGGGGGGAGGGGAGGAATTATGAACTGTGGTGATATCTATGAAGGTAACAACAAGTTGCTAAGACAGAAGATACCTGGGGGCTCCTCCTTTACATAGCCACGGGGGGGATTCTTTGAAGGGGCGATATGAATGTGAGAGTGGATGAAGACAAGAGGCCAGCTCTGCGAAGCTCAGAGAAGGAGCAAATCAGACAGGGGGAACAGGAAGTGCAAAGGCCCTGAGGTGGGACCAAGCGTGACTGTTTCAGGGAAAGTAGGAAGGCCGCTGTGGAAAAAAGGAATAATAATGCCCACCCCAAAGGTTGTTGAGGTGATAAGCGAGAAGATATATTCAAAACACTTAGCCCGGTGGCTGGCACAGAGTAAGGGCACAATAAATGTCACTCCTTTTTCCTTATTGTGGTGGTGGCTGTCCCCCCAACTCCCTGCCCCCATGTCAGCCTCAGCCCCAAACCCTGAGGAGAGGCAAAGGAGGGGATGGGTGGTGGAGAAAGGGTCTTCTGTTGCGGAAGCCAGAGGTCTTGCCCTAGGGTAGTCCCCTCTCTGGGGGCTGGAGCTCAGGGTCCTGTGGCTGGGACTGAGGTGGGGGCAGGGCACCTCTAGGTTGTCTAGCTCCTCCTCTTGTGCACTCAGGCCCCTGGAGGTGAGGTTCTGAATCTGCTCACTGTCCTCTGGCTCTTTCTTCCCCCATTTCACTCTTCTCTCTGGTCCTGGGAAGCCGGAGAATCTGTTGTTGGCCTCCAAGCTCAAGGGCGCTGCGGTGAAGCTGGCGGACTTTGGCCTGGCCATAGAAGTGGAAGGGGAACAGCAGGCATGGTTTGGTGAGTGGGGGCAGGGGGTGGCAGGGGTGTGGGGTCCAGGCTTGTGTTGACGCACTGGCCCCTAGGAGTCCCCTGCCTAAGCAGGGGCAGGAGGGAGATGGTTGTGGCACCAGCCAGAGCTCCCAGGGCAGAGGTCCCTCCGCACAGCCTCTGGTCCGTGGGCGTGGCCCATCTTATCTCCACAGGGGTCAGGTTCAGGGACATGGTTATCCTAAAAAGAGTACATGGCTTCTCCACATGCACGCACACCACCACTGTTGGCTGGGGGCTTCCACGTGTTCCCCTACAGCCTGGGTGCCAGAGTTCATTATCTGGATTTTACGAAAGAGGAACAGAGGCTAAGAAACTTGGACGAGTTCACGGGAGATTAAAACCGGCAGAGCCAGGATTTAAGCTCAGATGATCCAGCAGACTCAGAGGTTTTGGCATACTTGAGTCCTTTCAGCTAGCAGGGGAAACTTCAGTGGGCACTACTGATCAGTGGTTAAGAGCCAGAGCTCCAAGTTCAAGTTCAGACTCTGCCTCTTAGGAGGTGTGTGACCTTGGGTGAGTCATTTCACCTTGCTGAGCCTTTGTTTTCTCATCTGTAAAATGAGGGTGATGATAGCATGGACCTCAGGGCTGTGTGAGGAGTAAGTGAGACCAGGCATGAAGTGTTGGGCTCAGTGGTGAGCACACACAGTTGATAAATAGTAACTGTTGTTATGATTCCTTGTGCAAGTATATGTTTATTTCAAGCGATCTGTTTATTTCAAGCGATCCTCCCAAAGCTGCTGGGAGGTAGTAAAGGGAGGAAACCCTAATCTCTCATTTGACAGATGAGGGGACTGAGGCCTGGAAGCAAAAGAGACCCACCAGGGGACTTAGGGCAAAACCAGAATTAGGGACAGGCCTCGGGCTAGCCCAGGACCAGGTCCTAGAAGGATGGGGAGTGAGCAAGGGTTCAGGTCCGGCTTCAGCTGACATGGCGAGGACATTTTGTCTAGAGTGCCACCAGCATTCAACAGTGGCTATGGGAGCGCTGTTAGCAGTGTATGACACTGAGGCAGGACCCCACGGGAAGGACTCTGGGATTGACCCATGACTTCTGCCATAAGCGCCTGAGTGGGGGTGGTGACCGGTGCCCTGTGCACTTGTCCACCCTGGTCTAGAGGCTTTGCTGCCTTGCCTGGCCAGAGCCTCCTGCTCTCAACCTACTCTTGGGGGGCGGGGACTGGGTTCCCTCTCTCCAGGGCAACCTCATCCCTCTTCCAGCAGGACTTTGCCCTCGGTTGCTTACATGCCAACCTCTGTGTGTGTGTCTGCCTGTCTGTGTGTCTGGGGAGCAGGGTTCGCAGGGACGCCGGGATACCTCTCCCCGGAAGTGCTGCGGAAGGACCCGTATGGGAAGCCTGTGGACCTGTGGGCCTGTGGTGAGTCCATCCCAAAGCCTTCTCATCCCTCTGGGCGCCTGCCCCTCGGGTGCCCTCTTCTTTCCCATCCCTCCCCTCCTCATCGCTCCTCCTCACAGGGGGGTGAGGCTTCTCCTGGTCCTCTCCCCAGGGGTCATCCTCTACATCCTGCTGGTTGGGTACCCCCCATTCTGGGATGAGGACCAGCACCGCCTCTACCAGCAGATCAAAGCCGGCGCCTATGATGTGAGTGTCCCTCCTCGCTCCAGCCCCCTGCCATCCCCTGCTCCCTTCCAGTGAAAGCCAGCACCCAGTGAGGTGGGAGATCTGAGGTGCCTCCCTCCCACCCTCCCAACCCACTTAGGTCCCCTGCCACTCCTGAGTTGTGGGCGGGTGGAGCTTGAGGACTGACCACGCACGGCCCCAGCCTCAGGGTTGGGCACTTAGCCTGGGGCCCCGGAGCACAGGAGCAGTACCAAAGTGGGATGAGAGGTGGGGACTAGGCCCCAGAAGCCAGAATCTCACCCTCTCTCTCTCTCGCAAATAACAATGCACACACAAATAATAATAATAGCTAACACATACAACACTTTTCTAAATGCATTACATATTATTAGAGCTCATCCACATGCCATCTATGACATAGGTACAATTATTATGCCCATTTTACAGATAGGGAAGCTGAGGCACAGAGAGGTTAAATAACCACCTGTATCGCATAGCTAAGAAACGGTAGAGCTGGGATTTGAACCCAGGCATTTTGGCTCCAGCATCTGTGTTTCTAATGACCAAGCTATACTGCTTTTCAATGAAGCTGATTCTATCAAGCCCTGTGCTATGTGTTTTATATCATAGTTAATCTTCACAGCATCTCTAGGGGCAGCTTGAGGGTCACCCATCTTGTCCAAAGTCACACAGCCCAGGAGGCAGAGCCAGGACTTGGACCCAGCCTTCTGATTCTGAAGTCTGGCCCATAGCCACCGGCCTCCTGCTCCCCAGATAAGGCACAGCCGCAGGAAGGCCTCCTCTACCTCCAGCCCCTGCTCTAATTTGTCCAGGGACCAAGGATCCTCCCCCTCCTCTGGTTCCCGAGGGGCCCCTGCATTGAGGACCCCAGCTCCTCCCGGTTGTGGATGCCCAGTGGATGGGCAGTAGGACCCCTGCCTGCTCCCCTGCCAGTCAGGGGCTGGGGGATCGCAGGGGTGGCCTGGGGTAGGCTGGGCAAACCTGGCCCCTCTGCCCCTTCCAGTTCCCGTCACCAGAGTGGGATACCGTCACCCCGGAAGCCAAGGATCTGATCAATAAGATGCTGACCATCAACCCATCCAAGCGCATCACGGCCGCCGAGGCCCTCAAGCACCCCTGGATCTCGGTGAGCCTTCACCCACAGGGCTCTTTCGGGGAGCCCCTCCTGACATCAGGGTCCAGAACCCCATGGGGTCCTGGCCCTGTCCCTGGCCGCTCAGGCCCAGCAGAGGGCCAACGGGGCTTCATCCAGAGATGCTGCCCTGCTGTGGTTCTCAGGGGGAAGTGGAAATGGGAGGTGTTCTGTGTTGGTATCACAACGAGGGGTGTTCCTGGCATGGGGTATCTGGTGCCAGAGCTGCTGAGCACCTGCAGCGTTTACAACATCCCCTAGAACAAAGAAGTGTTCCCCCAAATGCCAACCACATCTCTGTAAGGGGCCCTGCTGAAGGGCCTTTGGGCGGCCTGCCTCCCACTCACAGACCTCTCCCCACTTCCTCCAGCATCGGTCCACCGTGGCCTCCTGCATGCACAGACAGGAGACCGTGGACTGCCTGAAGAAGTTCAACGCCAGGAGAAAACTGAAGGTAACAGGTCCTTGCTCTCCATAGCCCCCGGTCATGGAGTAGCTTGGTTGGGTCTCTGTTGAGGCCAAGAGACTCACTCACAAGTTCTTTCCTTCATTGAGTCAACAAACATGTCCTGAGCACCTGCTGTCTGGGCTGGGGAGTGAGCAGGTGGAAAGGACAGGCAAGGATCCCAGACAGTAAGGGGGAGTGGTGAGTCCTGGGACGGGGCACCTCCCAAGGCTGGGGGTGACCATAGCAAGGCCGTGAACCAGGTCTGCAAGGACCAGGGAAGCATCCCAGGAAGGCTTGCTGGGCAAGTGGCATTTGGGCGGACACCCCAAAGGATAAGCAGGTATTAGCCGTGTAGTCAGAGTGGACGGATGTTCCAGACAGAGAGAAAGCTCGTGCTGAAGTCCGGAAGTGTGAGCTTGACCCTGTAGGGGGACCATGAATGTTTTGGCGTGGCTGGCGAGGGGGTCTAGGGGGTGAGATGGAACTGGGCAGGAGACCAGGGTGAGTGAGAGGCCCTGCTGCATAACACTGGGGAGGACAAGCCAAGACACGTGGACAGGGGTCATGGCCCAGAGGAAGCCACAGTGGGCCCCAGGTGGGCCAGGAGCTGCCAGCCTCGTGAGCAAGTGGTGTGTGCTCCCAGGCTGTGAAAGCTCCCAGGCCTGGACCCTGCCAGGGACCCCAAGAACAGGAAGGAAGAGTAACTGAGGAGTCCCCAGCCTGCTGGAACAGAGACGCCATCAGAACGCTGAGTGACAGATGCCAAGGGCCCAGCTCCTTCGGAAACTCGTCACCAGCTTCTCCCAGGCCTGACGTGGTGGCCCAGGAAGGGGGCATGGGTCAAGGGGGTGGTGGCCAGCATGACGCCAGGAGAACTAAGTCCCATCCCACCCCCTTCTGGGAGTGGTCACGGAGGAAATCTCAAAATGTCTTAAAATCACAGACTGTCAGACTCAGGGAGTGTCCAAATCAGATAGCATCAGAACCCGGAGCGTCATCCCCTGGGCCCTTTGTTGAGACAGGAGAGTTTCTCTTTGTCTCCCAGGATGTGAGCCGGGGAGCCCCAGGAAAGATGAACTAGTGATGAAACCAGGTACTGAGCGCCTTGATGGAGGGTGAAGGGGGCCCAGGAGGGCAAGGTCTATTGTCCTTGGCCTTCAGGAGTCCCCACTGACAGGTGTCTCCGAGCCCTTCCACCACCTCTGGCCAGGACTGTGGAATCTATTAATATCTGCTTCTGGGATGTCCCTGTTCTAGGAGCTGTGCCAGCTAAGGCCCAGCTCGCCCCGACTTCCCCAGGGAGACAGGGATGGTCTGCGGGTTGTGGGGTGAGGGCAAACGGAGGGGCAGGGCAGAAGGCTTTGGCTTTGTGTCTGAAGGCAGCACCTGCCTCCCCTCCCCCACTCCTCCCATTTCTCTCTCTCCTCTCCCCCCTCACTTCCGACCTCCTGTCCCCTCCACCCCCTCCTTATCGTTGCAGGGAGCCATCCTCACCACTATGCTGGCTACCAGGAACTTCTCTGGTAGGTGGGGGGACCACTGAGTCCCAAATGCACCCTGCACAGGTCTGTCAGGAGCACTGCCCTGTCAGATATCTGTGGGGCCTCAGGCCAGGGGCCTCGGGAGAGTGAGGGCTACAGAGGACCCGAAGACTGGGGGCTTAGGTCACCTGCACCCAGAAGGGGCTGAAGTCAATAGGGCAGCAAGGCAAAGTCCTGCCAGGAAGGGTTAGAGGTTGAGTCTGACTTCCCAACTTCACAGCAGTGGTGGGCTTCTCAGGTTGGGCCAGCCCGAGGGGGAGGCCTCCCCCGAGTGTTGGGGTTTGGGTCCAGGCAGGACTGAGGCAGGCCCAGGGAGCAGCAATATTCCCGTTCCCCACCAGTACTGAGCCCCGTGCTAAGTAGTCCCCAAGCCTTCGCTCAGGTGGCCTTTGTGACAAGGCGCTGGGGGGCCATGGCTAGGCAGAGAGAGGCAGGGCCTGCTTTCATTCAGCTTTGAGCCATCCCAGAGCAAGTGCCCTTAACCAAGACGAGTCACCAGAGAGCCAGGGTAGCAGCCGTTGGCCTGGGCCGGAGCCGGCTGGTTAAGGCAGGGAGTACCCAACGACCCGCAGCCTGTAGCCCCACGGAGAAAAGGAAGGGATTAGTGTCAGGGCTTAGCAAGAAGCTCCCCTTGGCACGCTGGAGAGCGCCCAGGCCAGTGCCTGCCAGAGGCTTCTCTCTGGGGAGATGGGACAGCTGACGGGGCGCTGAGCAGATATAGCAAATCTCACCCGAGGGGCCCTCTGACGGGCCAGACAGGGCTGCTGCAGACACGTGGCCGGCTCCACAGCAAGGGGTCGGCTCGGGCAAGCTATGGGTCTGACTTGGTGGGAGTCCACCTGCCCAGTTAACCAGCCTGAAGAAGGAGGCCCAGAGGCAGGAAAACTCGGGAACTTCAGATGAGGCCTTGCCCCACACTGAACTGTCTTCCCACTCGCTCCCCAGACTAGAGTCCTGCAGTTCCTTAAACTGAAAGATGAGCCGCCTGGACAGTCAGAGTCTTTTTTTAACCTCTGAAGTGCCCCTTAGAAACTCTAGTCCGGAGCTCACAAAATGGTGCCCAAGGGTCAGTTCCCATCTCTTGACGGCCTTGTGGGACCAGTGGTGTTTTAAAACAGCGTTGTTTTTGAAAAGAGTTTCCAGCAATTAAAAATTAGGAGATTTCACAGAAAGACCCAGATTTCTGTCTTTTCTTGAAAATCAGAACATGTGACCTCACGGGACCCACAGTCCTGCAGTTTCGGGCTGGAGCCAAGAGGGCCCCCTTGAAGCTGGAGGGGGGAACCATTCCCCCTGTTCCACCACACACCCCAGCCCAGCTCAGGAAGCTTGCAGAGGATGGACAGCCATTCCTCTCAGCTTCAGGATCTAGAGGCACCCACCCCTGCATTGATTCCACAAGAGGGAAACCTGCCTGGAAGGGGTCGCAGGTGAACTTGTGAGAAGGACTGGGAGGCTGGGCCAGCAGGAACCTGTCCCTCTGAGCCTCTGGGGTGTCCGTGTCCCGTGCCGCCCCTCTTCCCAGGCTCGCCATCCCCAGGCCACCGGGAGGACTTGCAGTGGCTACCGTTTACTGAGCACCTGCTACATACAGGTCCCGTGCTGTGCTAAGCGCTTTAGAGATCTCCTGTCTCCTTTAACGTAAGGCATTTGTTTGAGGTCTGAAGAGCCAGATGCCAGGCTGGCCAGGGCTGGCCATTCATGCCAACTCCTGCCTGTGGCCCTTACCAAGGGCTCTGGCCGGGAGGCAAGGAGGGAGGGAAAGAGGAATGGCAGACGTGGGGCCTCCCTAGGAGCTGTTGCTCTGCTTTGCCCAGGCACCGCGGACACCGCCAGCCCCAGCATGGGGCTCTGGAGCTGGGGGTAGGGAGGCCTCGGTAGGGGATGGGCGCTCCGGCAGGGGTGGGGCATCTGCTTCTTCTCACCGGCAAAACAAGGCTTGCAGCTGTCCAGAGTGAGTAGGCAGGCTGACACATGACCTCGGCAGCAGCATGGGGCTAAAATTAGAGCGGGCCGGGGCGGGGAGGGAGTGGCCAGCCCCGGGCCAGGCAGCCAGGCCTCCGGCTTGGCCCCCACCGGCACGGGTGGTGACCGGGATCCAGAGGGAATCCCCAGGCTGAAACAGCACCCCCACGGGCCTGGACCACGTTGGTCACCTCCTGCCGCCCATGGGGCCAGAGGGGCACGCTCGAGATTGCTGAGGACGGGGGAGCCCAGGCCCACCTTGCGGGCCACCGGCAGTCCAGGCCCCACGGAAGAAGGAAAAGCAGAAGGAGGAGGTGGCCCGCAGATCGCTGAGCCGGCTCTGTGCCCTCCGCCTGCCCACAGATGCTGCTGTTCCTCACCCTGTGGGCCTTGGTGCCCTGCCTGGTGTTGGTAACCCTCTACTTTTTCTCCTCCGCAGGAGGGAAGAGTGGAGGAAACAAGAAGAATGATGGTGTGAAGGTAAGCCCCCCGGGAGCCTGGCAGGGCCTGCCTCTGGCAGCCTTTCCGCCGACAGGGCCTGGCTCTCAGGGCCGGGGCGAGACCCAGGCCTCGCTGATGGTGTTCTGGGCAGATGTGGTCACTTGTGCAGTGGGGCTGTTCCCAGGATGGGTGGGGGCGGGTGGGGGAGGGGGAGGGCTGAAAGTTGATGGGAGAGGCAGGGGGCCTGGGGGTGGGGNTTGGGGCGGGCACAAGGAGAGGGGCAGGTCTGAAGGAGATTTCTGTGGTTCTCTGGGATGGGAGGCCTGGAAAGTGAGAGGGTGCAAAGAAGAGACAGAGCTGATCATGAGGGGTGACCTCCTCCTTCCCAAGTGTGGGCTGGCTGGAATGGGCCCCTGACCCAGTATGCACCCCAGTCCAACCCATAAAGCCCATGGAGGATGGATAGCCACCCCTCTTGGCTTTGGGGTCCAGAGGCTCCCATCCCTGTAAAGGTCTGCCAGTTCGGTGCCAAGAATCCCCTCCTCCCCTGACCCAGGCCTGTCCTCTATCCCTACCCCTGATGCCCGAGCTACTTCCTTCCACACCCCACTGACCCCTCCTTCCCTCCTCTCTCTTTTCCCTCTGCTCTCTGGGGCCTGCCCCCCTCTCTCTGCAGCTCCCTTCTCCCCTGCCACTGGCTTGCCTTGTGGGTTCTCCTCTCTTGAGACCCTGCCTTTTTCTGGGCTCAGAGCCCTGCCTGGCCAGGACCCCAGGGCTGGGCTGTGCCCAGGATGCTGGAAGGTGTGGGATGCTGTCCAAACACAGCCACCCAGGTGGGCTGGTGGCTTCATGGCTTCATTGTAGCAGCATTTGTGGTCTCAGGCCACTGGCTTTGGTTCAGGGGTTACATCGGAGGGGATCTGGGCTGGCTGGCTGAGGCCAGGATTTGGGCCTCCCTGCTGCTTTGAGCCCTCTGGGGGCTTGAGTTTCCTCATAGGTACAATGGGTGGGGTGGAAGGAGTGTGGACTCCATGATTTCTAAGACTTAAGCTTTAAAAACAGAAGAGAAAAAAGAAGAGAAAAAAGAAAAGAAAAGGAAGAAAAGAAAAGGAAAAAGGAAAGGAAAGGAAAAGAAAAGAAAAGAAAACAGAAAAGAAAAAGGCACCTAAACCCTACCTAATCACTTTTCCTTCTCACCTTGAGTACTTGAGGAATATAGAATTATTTGGTTATCAGCCAAAGGCAGTGGTTTTCAAACTGAACTTCTTGGAGCCTGAGGTTTTGGGGAGGCAGCCTTGGCAGCGGATGGGGTAGAGTGGGATAGTAAGGGGGAGGCTGAGCAGAGAAGGTTCTGGGCTTCTCCGCCCACTGGAGCCAGAAGTGCTCCGTGGAACAGACATTGCATGGTTAAGGGAAGCAGGGTGGACTTGGCAGCTGGAAACCACGGCTGGTTATCTGATTCCCTTGAGCCTGTGTTTCCTCATCCAGGCAATGGGGATAAAAGGGATTCCCACTTCCCAGGGCTGCTTGTGAGGAGGAAGGGAGGTAATGGAACCGGTGTTGAAGATTTGGCAGGGGCCCTGGCATGGAGTACGTGCTCATGAGATGCTAGCCAGTGTTGTCTTTTGTGTTTTCTAGATTGGACTTTCAAGTAAGATTTCTCTTGAAAACAAAGTTTGACCAAGGAAGTATTTGGAAACACAGATCTAAAGCCAACCCGATGTATACAGTTAATACCCGCTTATTGCAAATCCTATGATGGAATCCAGACTTGAGTTCTGGCTTACTTGCTGTTTCGGGTTACCCATGAATCAAACTCTCTCCCCCCTCTAATTGGAAAGGGTAATGGGGGGAGTGCAATTTAGGGGGGGCCCAGTTTGGAGCAGCCGGGGCCCTCTCGGCCATAGCGTGTAGACCCCAGGGGTGTAGACCACAGGGGCCAGTGGGCTCTGGCCCAGGTCAGCGCAGGAGGCGGGTGCGAACGAAGGGCTGCCCTGTCTGCTTGGCTCTTAGGTTGGTCCTGGCAAAGGGCTGACACAGGGCCATGGGTGTGAGGTCAGGGCCTCCCCCAGGCTGGGTCTTGGGACGAAGCTCTCTTCTGGCTCCTCTCCGGCCAGGCCAGGAGGCGGCAGCTGTCTGAGGGCAAGGACATCACAGAGCATGGTGGCACTCCGGCTGGTCACTACAGGGCTTACCAGTGGGCACAGCTGAAGGAAAAGCCACTCCTTCCTGTAGCGGCAAGACAGACCCTGAGTGACTTCTCAGGGTGGCTCGGGTGTGGATGAGGAGACACCCGAAGGCTATTCCCGGCCAGACTGTCTCTTTGTAGCTCAGCTTCCTGCCTGTTTTTGGGGGTGGAGGAGAGAAGTTCAGCTGGAAGGTGAGAGAAACCAGGCACCCGCCTGGGATGTGGGGAGCCAGGCCTACAATATGTTGCTCTGGGGTCCAGTCACGTGTTCCACAACGAGTCAAGAAGCTGAGGGTTTGCCGGGCCCCATCGTGCCCTCCTTTGGAGACCTGGGTCATCAGTTCCGCTGTCCGTGCAAGGGGGGGAAGGGCAGGTGTTTGCTGGGGCCAGAGAGAGGCTCACACCAGAGTGGGCCTTGGGGAGTCACATCGTGAGCTCCTTTAACCAACACACGTTCGGCCCCAGCGGGGAAGGACGTATTCTTCTTACAACGTGGTCCCCAGAGAAACCACCAAGGTCATCGGGGGCTTAGCTGGAGGCGCGGCGGTTGCTGGAGGAAAGACGGGCTGGTCGGAATACAGAGGATACTGTACCTTATGGTCCTGCAGGGGCTTTGCGGGGCTAATTTGACCCTACTTTATTTCCACCATCTTTGCAAACCCTCGAACCATGTGTCTGCACGTGGTTCTGAGAGATGTGACCCTACGTGCGGTCCAAGACCCTGGTCGGTGTGGGGTTATTTTTAGTACCGTTGTCATTGGCGATCCAGGGAAATCGAGTCTTTCTGTTCCCGAGGAGTGCTGACCTCTAAGCCTCTACTTCTGTGAGGAGCGGCCGACTGCTCCCACCCCTCAGCCCCACTCACGGCCCGCTGTTGGTGTCCCATCCGTGACATTGTGACTCCTCTCCCCCGTGTCCCCTCCTGTCACTGTACGTCCGACTCTGATGCAGTCTCTGCTCTGTGTTCCCTCCTCGTGTCCCGCCTGGAACCCTGGCCCCCATGTTCCTCAGGTTTCTGCTGACGGCGAGCTGGGAGGGCCTGTCCCCTCCCATGTACCCTGCACCAGGCCAGGCTCCGGCCAGGAGTGAGGCTGACCCTAGGGGCTGGCTGCAGGCCGCGGGCTGCGGGAGTCCCACCGGCAACCCAGCCGGGCCGGAGGCGGGGACCATGAGCCTTTACACGGGGTGATGCCCAGAGAGTCGCTTCTGCCACGTGTGTGGGGGCCCTGGAAGGAGAGCACAGGATCTTGGTGTCCTGGCCCTCAGAACACTCCTGGATCGTGGAGTCAGAAAGCCCAGAGTTAGACGTGAGGATCCTCAGGGAATAGCTAGCGCCTCCCCCAGGGCAAAGGCCCACCCTGAGGGCATCTCAAGTACTTCCCCCCCCCACGCACGCACACACACCTGCACACACAACCACATACACACATGTGCACACACACACACACCCGTGCACGCGCGCGCACACACACACGTGCACTGTACAGCAAGGAGAATAGCCTCCAGTCCTCTCAGAAGGAAGCGCATCTGGGAAGGACGAGCCAAAAAGAGCCGTCGGGCCACGGTGTCTGGAGACCTGGACAGAGGGGAAAGCCTGCACTCAGGGGTTCCCGCCTCCACTCTGCTCCGGCTAGCTGAGAGACCTCGGGCAGGTCACTGCCCGTCTCTGGGCCCCAGCTTCCCATCCGTGCGATGCAAGTGTCAGTCTTAGACCTGCAGCCTTCCCGGAACGCAAGTCTTTACGCCTCCTAGCTTAGAGCGAGAGAACGAGAAGACAATGTGTCCTCGCTCTTTCTCCCCTTCCCTTGGTTCCACGGCCAATAGCATGAGGGAAGCTGCAAATCCTCCCAAAGCTGGACTGGGAGGGATGGCAGGCTCAGCTGTGCGTCTGGCCGTGCCTCAGTTTCTCTGTCAGGGTAAGGGAGCTGAACAGGCCTGTCGCTGGGAAGCTGGGACCACAAGCAGGATTTCAAAGGCCACTTAGAGGACTGGTTTCCACACCCGGGCCTGCTTTGAAGTCACCTGGGGCACTGTTTGAAAGGCAGATGCCCCCCGCCCCAGACCCAGTTATTGAACTCCTTGAGGGGCTTGGTTATGTTTCTTTTCTACAGGTTTCCCAAGGGGCTCTGACACTCAACCAAACCAGGAGTGGGGTTCTTTCAGTAGAGACACAAGGGGAGGCTAGGAGGAGGCATTGGGCCTCCTCTCCAGACCTGAGCACCCTTTGGTCCTACAAGAGCTTTGGCTTCCAGAGGCCTCTGGCAACTGGCGTCCAAGACGGGGGATCTGTTGCCCCCGTCGGAACTTGATGCAGAGGGAGCCCCGGTCCAAGGGAGGCTTGGCCCGGAGCTTGCTGTTCAGATGGTGAGGCCCAGGCAGCTGTGCATGAGGCCCCCAGGAGCTTCAGGCTGAGAGAGGACCGGCCCTGCTAGGGCAGCTCTTGCTCATGGCCCCGACTTCTTGCCCCACTGCCATGCGGGCAAGGGACCCTCGAGGATGACCGTGAGGCCCATCATCCTTCCAAACCTCCCCTGTCGTTCGTTTCTTTGCTCCCTGCCGTTTCTCTGCTCCCTGCCGTTTTCATGCTGTGTCTTTTCCTGTCCCATCTCTTCTCCTTGTTTTTCCAGAAAAGAAAGTCCAGTTCCAGCGTTCAGTTAATGGTGAGTGTCTGCCGTCTCCCAAACGCCGGTAAATGCTGGGCCTCGAACCCTCGCTCCTGCCTCCCTCCTGCAGGCTGCACTGGGAACCCGGGCGGGGAGAGGGTGCTCAGGGCGTGCTTGGTACGTGTGCCTCGTGTGACAATCTGTGTGTTGCGTGTGCGTGTTGTTGGCGTGTTTCTGTTGACACCTCCAACTCCATGGCCCAGACCAGCAGCCTGGCCGTAGGCCTGAGAACCCCCTCAGGTATGAAGGTTGATTTGAACCCCATCCCACGTCCAGCCCTTGGCTTCTTGCTTCTCCCCGCCCTCTGCTCTGGAACTCATCTCAGGGCTTGGTTTGTGCCAGGTGTGGCACGGGGGGGCTTGGTTCGGCCAAAGGAGCGGGCGCCGGAGAGGCCCTTCTTGAGCTTCTCGACGCTCCCCAGGGCCCGCCGGTGGCAGCGGAGCCACCAGCCTCTGCCTTCTGTCTAGGGGTCCCAGTGGTGGCATGGTGGCCCCCATCCCTCTTCTTCTGATTCCATGGCTGTCCCCCCAGTTGTGCGGTTTTTCTCCCCCTGAAAAGCCCAGCCTCTCTCACACTGGGCCTCCCCACCTCTCTCTCTTCCTCTCCTGCCAGTGTGTGTATTCCTTCCCCATCCTGTGGCCACCACGAGCCTCTCTGCTCTTCCACACCCCATCTTGGCTCCCTCAAGCAGACAGGGCCAGGGAGCCCTCCCAGCCCTTCCAGAAAGGCCAGGGATCTCCTCACACCCAGCCCTTCACCCCCGCCCCCCGCCACCTGCCACTGCTTAGCTGGGCCCTTCCCCTCCTTAGGCTCGGGAGTCTGGCAGGGTCTTCAGGGCAGCATCTGGATGGCAGAGCCGGTGAGGCCGACAGAAGCCGGGCCGCGGCATCAGGCAGCCGGGGGGCAGCCCCCAATGGGCCAGGCCCCTTCCTGCTCGCCAGCGGGGCCTCACCGCCTCCCGTGTTCTCTTTGGCAGGAATCTTCCGAGAGTACCAACACCACCATTGAGGATGAAGACACCAAAGGTAGGGGGGGCCTTGCCTTCAGCGTCTGGGCCCCCCGGCCTCCCGGCAGACCCCCTTCCCTGACAGCCCTGGCCTGTAAGGGCCCCAGGGCCAAGCCTGTGTCCTGCTCCTCCACAGAGAACCTGGCTGTCGCCCCTTGCAGACCGGGCGGTGCCACCGCAGGACACTGCTTCCCTTGTGAGCTACTCGGGCCGCGGGCGGTGCGCAGGCCGACTTTGCTTACCGTAGGGGTGGCGTGCGTAAGTTTAGGACATTTTAGGGGGAAAACATTAACCTGTTCAGGTCGCAAATGTATCATGGCAGCAAACATTTTCTTTTTGAATTTTTAAAAAAATGAGTTGATTTTAGGGGGCGCCTGGCCGGCTCCATTGGTGGAACGTGTGACTCTTAATCTCGTGGTCATGAGTTCAAGCCCCATGTTGGGCGTAGAGCTTACTTTAAAAACAAACAAACAAGCAAACAAACAAATAATAAACATGAGTTGATTCTAAAAACATGAAGTGAAAAGAGGAAGGGAAGGGAAAGCAAAATTTCCAAAAATTCAGTTGACTGGAGTACAAGAAACGTTGCCTAAGGCCACCCCCCGTGGTTGACAGTCCCCACAAGCCTTCAGAAGGAGGAGGGAGCAAAACCCTGGAGACCGGTGCCTGGCTTAGTAAGAGGGAAGGTAATAAGGATGGTAACAGGAATCGTGGCCATCCTTCGTGGGCACCTGCTATGGGCTAGACCCCGTCCAGGTGCTTTCTATCAACCTGAGCTGCGAGGCAGGTACTGTGATCAAGCCTGTTCCACAGCCTGGGAAACAGACGTTGAGTAAATTGGCCCAAGGTCCCCTAGCTCTAAGGCTGGAATTAGGATTTGAACCCGGGCAGTGTGGCTCCAAGGCCCCGCCTGGTAACTGTGGCTCGAAGGCTTCGGTGCGTGGCAAACGTGCTCGGAGTTGGAGGAGGAAGGCTGAGTGTCGCTGTCTGCTCAGGGGACGCCAAATTGTGGGACGAGTTAGCGATGTCCTGCTGTCCTGCCTGCACCCACTGTCCTCATCCCACGGGACAGGGAGACGAGCGAGGGCGGGGGTTCTCACACTCAGTGAGTGTCGGAGACCCCTGGGGAGTCTCCACAGCTTAGAAGAACACCACTGACCTGGAGAGATTGCAGCCGTACCAGTGTAGACGTTTTTCCTTTTGGATATTGGCCCCTAGAAGAGCACAACAAAGGGGCAAAGAGCATTTTGTTAATGTAACCAATATTTTTGCACCATTGCACAGTCCGCCTCTTAAGGGAGTTTGGCACGCCGAACACCATGACTTCCTCCCGACTCTGGCCGGGGGGCCTCGGAAGATCGGCCCCACCCTGTGTGTGTCCCTGTGTGGTCGTTCCCCGCCGGGCCGTGGGGACAGTCACTCCACCACCACAGCCTGGAACTAGAGGAGATCAGCCTTCCGTGACGGAACTAGGGACGATCTTTAAAAACCGACGATTTTGTAGAAAAACTCCCGTTGGGGTCAAGTGTGCGTTCTAAGTCCCTCAGGTGTGGTTTTCCAACCACATCCCCAGCCCTGCTGCTGTGGACTCTGTGGTGGGCCAAGACATGGCATTTCCAAGACTGTCCCCACATTTGAGGCTCACTGTCCTAATGATAAAAGGCACAGGGACTTTGATAAGACTTGTTACGGCCTCGTAATGCTGGTCTCAGGGCGGGCAGGGGTCATAGAAGTGAACTGGCTCTGTGCTTCTTCAGGGCAGTCCATTTGCTGGGTGACTTTGGATAACTTGCTCAACCTCTCTGAGGCTCAGTTTTCCTTTGGTAAAGAGTTGATAATGATAGTATCAATCTCAGAGGACTGCTGCGTGGATGAAATGGGAGGCTGCGTACACAGGGGTTTCACAGTGTTCGGCACTGGTCATAGTTTAATAAATTTTAACTTCTTTTTTTCAAACTGGAGCTTATGGCTGAATGACAGGAAGCCACATGAAATTTTCCTGGAACATCAATTTTACTCAAAGATTATTTTAAGACAGATATTTATGTGCTAGAAATATTTGGAAAGGAATGTAAAATTTGTATGCGTTATAAATGTAAATGTGACCCGTCAAAGACATTTTCCACCTGGGGTAATGGCTCTGGGTGACATCCCGGAGGTTAGAGTCTGCTCTAGAGAGATCAGGATGGGAAAATTTGTGGAGTCTTAAATTTTAGTTCACCTGTATGCCTTTTACAGAGGGGCATCTGAGGCCCAGAGAGAAAAGGCATGTCTAGATTATTAATGGCAGAACTGGGGCTCTGTTCCCTGCCTCAGTTTCCCACATGTAACAGGCCATGTCTGATAGAAGAGACGCTGGCTCAGCCAGGAGCTTCTTCCTGTGTTTGGCAGGAGAGAGGAGCCCTGTGCCTCCCCCAGCTTCTTCAGGCCTCAGAGAAAGTTTCAGAAAAAAACAATTTCTGGTGTTAATTTGTTAAGTCTTCTCACTAAGTGAGAATAGTAGCTGGTGGGGTAGATTCTGACCTAACATTAAAGTTAATTAGAAATGTCATCCTCCAGGGAACATTTTCCCCTGAGCAAAGAAAGAGACATTAATATTTCAGAGCACCTCAGGCTTAATGCACAGGCCTCTGGGCCTCTGAGCTGCATGGACGGGGCTCTGCCAGGCTTCCTTCCCCCTTCCCTACCTCCTACTGGTCAGCACCATGAAAAATTAATTTCTTCCCTGACCCAAGAGCTGCCTCAGAATCTAGGCAGAGACCTCCTGGGAAATACCGGCCAGGAATGCTGATCCCATCTTAGCCTCAGCGTGCTGTGAGACCTTCAGAGAGTGCCTTAACCTCTCTGAGGCCTCAGCTTTCTCATCTGTATAGAATCGCTCCTAGATGGAACGGGCGAGCACCTGGCAGATGAGAAATGCCAGAGATTCCTGCTGAGAAACTGCTGAATGAATCTCTCACACAGCAACAGGATTGCTGAGGACGTGGAAGGGGACCAAGACCAGAGTGAATTTCTCCAGATCTAGGGAGCACCAGACCCCCAGATCTTCTGTCCCAGAGATGAAACTACTAGGGAGATTTCTGCCCACGAGACTTCCACTGTTGGCAAACTTGATGTCCTGAGTGGCTAGAGGCACAGCCAAGTTAGGCATTATCTCTGGGTGCATTAATAGAGGTATAGTGTCCAGAATTGGGGAGGGGATAGAGAGTGCTACCCTAGATCTGATATTCTGCAATATTCAAACCACATTGAGGATTGTGTGCTAACACTCAGAGAGGCATTGAAACAGCTCAAGGACCCTTGATGAGTGGATGGCCAGCTTAAGTCAGATCCTGCAAACCCTATCCTGGAGGCTTCCAGCCCTAGAAGGAGAAGACTAGTAGAGGGGGGAGGGTATAGGGTCTGGGGAAGCAGGTGCATACTTTGAGGCCCCAGAAGGCAGAAAGGGGAAGAGTACCACAACAAGGGGCTTTCATGGGGGAGAGTCTGACTTAAAAGAAGAAGGAGCTAGGTGCAAAGGGAGAGAAGCCCAACAGTATGTCAGGGTTCCTGGCAGGCTCAAGCCTCAAACTTCCAACCAAGATGGAATCATCATGTCTCAGGCTGCTGGAAAGCATCCCTGCCCTGCCTAGAGACCAGATGCCGTCCTGCAATTTGGAGATTTCTAGATGATAATAATCATAGCTCTTATTCACAGACTGCCAGGCAGAGCTCTAAATCCTTTATATTTTGCATCATTGTTGACATAAATGAGCTGATATAAAGGTCTTCGGACAGTGCTGGTTCTCAGTGAGAACCATACATGTGTTAGCTATTTCTACGGATGCATCCTCGACTCAGTTCTCAGAACCACCCTGTGAGGTAAGTACTATTAGAAGCTCCATTACACATATGGGGAAACTGAGGCATGGGGAAGTACCTTGCCCAAGGTCACAGTTACTAATAAGCAGCAGAGTCAGGATCCAAACCCAGGGAGTCTGGCTCTAGAATCCAGGCCCTTGACCACTCTCCTAGCATCTCTGGGATGACAGTGAGAAGGAGCCCACAAGAGTTAGAGTGTGAATGAAGCACAGGTTTGTGGGATGTCAGGCTGGAAGGAATCTTAAGGTCTGTGCAGAGAAAGCTAGGAGGCGGCCCAGGTCCCATGGCCTGACAGAAGCATATGGAGGACTCTGGATCCCCACCCTGCTTCTGCGTGGGAGTGGAATGAGGCGCCTCCTGGCAGAGACGGGTGTCTTCCTGCCCTCAGTGTCCATGAAGGAAGGCAGAGATGGGCAGCAGGCCAGGCTCCTGGGCTCCAAGGGGCAGAGACCACCTGGCATCTTGGTAGATTCCGGCACACAGGGCGAAGACAGCAGCCCCAGACCCTGGTTCAACCCACCCCCTGATTCGTTCATTCCTGCCTCCTGTGTCTCCATCCCAGGCAAGACCCCCCAGTGTGAGCCAGCAGAGCTCATGGTCCAACACAGGCTCATTCCCAGCCCTGGTAAATCTGAGCAGAGCCCAGAGATCAAGAGTTAGGCCCTCGCTGTGCTACTGACATGTGCTAAGAGCACCCGTGCCAAGAGCCATGCTGGGCACAGGCCCCCCGCCCTGGGGAGAGTGTGATGGGCTTCGGGAGCCGCAGACTCTGGTGGGGGCGGTCGGCCCACCGCAGCAGACCAGCCACACTCCCTCACCTCTAGTTTGCTCATCTCTGACGTGGAAGTGATGGCCACATGAAGTCGTGCTATGAGGCTTCCAGATGCTTCAGGCTGAGCACACGGCCCAGAGCCCGGTGTGCTTGTTCGTGCAGTGGGGAACGCCTGTGGGGCCAGGTCTGTCCCCGGACCGGGGGTCCAGTGTGACAGGGGCAGCCACAACCCAGCTTCCATGGAGCACGTATCTGAGTTGGGAGATAGCCAAGCGTACGGGCCTAACCCGTCAGGGAGCATGGGGCAGGGGTTGGGAGGGGTCCTGGGGAAAAGGCCCTGGGCTGGGAGCAAGTCAACCCCTTCCTGGGTCTCCATTTCCCCATCGTTTGAAAAGGAGGCTGAGGCCCTGGTCCCCAGGGGTTCTTTCAGCTTGGATGTTGTAGGATTCTGTGCCCTCTGGGCCTGAGGTGAGCTCCCCGGCATCAGGGCTTGGTGGCACGGGCAGTGGTGAGGAAAGGGGCAGGGACAGGGCCTCAGCCAGGCATGCTCTCCTCCCTCCGTCCCAGACTGGGACACGGCCACCTGCCCTGGTACCTCACCAGAGGCTGCTCTGTAGGCCAGCCAGCCGACTGGGTTGGAAGTGAAGCTTGGGCCTGTGGTGGGGAGAGCCTGCCCCAGGGAACACGCCAGGCTCCTGCTGGGAGCCAGGACACCGGGCTCCAAATTCCTCCGTCGGCGAGGCTCAGTCTCCACATGCATCAGATCGGGGGCGGTGGGACGGGGTGTGGAGGACGCTGGCCTTGCTGACTTCCCGGGGTGTCTGGGAGAAGTGGGTGAAGTCTGTCTGGTACTCAAGGCACTGAAGGGATGAGAGGTGGTCCTGTTTCCATTTCACAGCTGGGAAAACTGGGGCTCAGAACAGCGCACATCTCATGTGAAAGCTGATGGCCTAACCTTTTACCAGAAAGACAGTGATTCGTCGTGTTTCAGGGGTGGACAGCGGCGGCCGGGTCTCAGCAACTGGGATTCATGATGCCTAGAAAGTTCTGAATCCCTCAGTGCCTGATTCCTACAGGTCCCCACCTGGAATACAAAGCTCACCCAGACCTAAGAGAGGAGTAAGCCCTTAGACCTTCCTTAAGGGCCCCAGTTTGGGTCCAGGGGGAGGCCCTGGTTCATGGCTGCTAGTGACAACCACTGCTGTCGAGCCGGTTTTGATACAGGTGGCAAAGCAAGGGGAAGGAGTCGGCCTGGCCTACGTCAGGATGTCCGCCATGCATGCTTCCTCGAGGCAAAGGCTGCCAACTGGGACACTGGCTCTGCCCTTTGCAGCTGAGGGAAATTTCCCACCTTTCTCTACCTTTCTGGGCCTCAGTTTCTGCTTCTGTGAAATGGGAGTAATGGTAGCTGCCTCCCAGGGATAACGTGAGGCTAACTGAGACTGTCTCTACAAGGCCTTCAGGTCCCCGCGCAGGGTCTGGCACAGGATAGGATCTCAGAAAATGGTAGCTGGTGCTTCGTTGCTATTACTATCATTTCTCTGTGTCTCCTCCTGCCTTACAGTGCGGAAACAGGAGATTATTAAAGTGACAGAGCAGCTGATTGAAGCCATAAGCAATGGAGATTTTGAGTCCTACACGTGAGTCGGCTGGGTGCACTCTGCATGTCCTGCCCGGATCGCTGTTCAGGGGGTGCTGATGGCTGACTTTGGGGGTCCTCGTCTCCGACCCTCATTCACTCCCTCTGCATGCGCCGTGAACCACACTGAACTCGTATTTCCGTTTTGCATTTAGACTTTCTGCTTTAATGAAGCTTTCTGTTCACAATCCTCTGTATCTCGGTCCTCCCTCTCCTCCCCCTCCTCCTATCCTCCTCCTCATCTCTTGTTCCCCAGAAGGAACGCCAACAAAACTCCTTTGCTTCCCCACCACAGCATGCACCTCCTCAGATGAGCAGGGAAGGAGGGGAGGGAGGCAGGCCTTTCCTCAGACCTGCTGCATGGGCCTGTTCCTCAGCCTGGACCTCTTCAGGCTTCTGACCTCAGGTGGGCAAAAAGAGGCAGGAATCCA
Organism: Ailurus styani; assembly: GCA_002007465.1. Taxonomy (NCBI): domain Eukaryota; kingdom Metazoa; phylum Chordata; class Mammalia; order Carnivora; family Ailuridae; genus Ailurus; species Ailurus styani. The sequence continues at coordinate 2,758,621 of LNAC01000066.1, read as the reverse complement.
TAGCAGGAGTGAGCAAAAAGAACCTCGAAACAGAACCTTAAATCCTCTGGAGAATAAGGCCAAGCGTCCAAAAATAACATAAAATGAAACAGTTGGTATGAGATGTCCCCTACCCACCTGGACCAGCCTTTCAAGGGACGGCTGTGTGCAAAGGCTGGGCTGGAGCGCCCCCTAGTGGCCATCCACACTCACACTTCTGGCTCAGAAGCAGGCCCACCCCAGGGAGAGGGAGGATTCTGGGCTGAGGCCTCAACCTCTCAGCTAGGGGCTGTCAAGACCCCACATATGCTTTTTGGAAGACAAAAGCTGCCATCTAAAGCAGAATGACCCCTGCCTTGGGTTCAGGTGAGATGGGAATAACCTAGCTGGGATCTGGGTCTTGGGCAGCTGGTTCCCGGTTTCCACGGTGCCCAGGAGCTGAAGTTTGTCTCCCAAAGGCTTGGCAGGCTACGTGCATTTTAACTGTGGGAGGGTTTCAGCAGCAGCAAGTGGCAAAGCCCCAGCAATCCACTGCTTCTGTTGGAGGAACAAGAACTCTGGCAGGTACAGGTGCGGGAGGGAGGCCGCATGGACGCGTGTGTGCACGCACTTGTCCACAAGTGCACATTTGTGACTGTGTGCATAAGGGGTGTGCTAGGCGTGTGTGTACACATGCACCTGGGTAAAGCCTAAAAGCACAAAGACATGGTGTTAGACGGGTCTTGCCGCCAGCCCTCCTCAAGAGCGCTAAATCAGACCTGGGAAGAGCCCGAGACTGTCTCTGGAAGGATGCAGCCAGGGAGGGAGAGGGAGATGGTTTCTGTGGACCGCAGCCCCCTCCCCGCAGACCCCCTTCTACCTCTGTGATGTCACTTTCCCTGGCACGTGCAGTTTACTCTAGGTTCTGACCCCATGCCACGACCTCTGGAGCCCGTGGTATCCTGAGTCTGGCCCTGTGTAACTCTCACTCCCTGAGCCTCAGTATCCCTAGATGTATAGTGGAGTTGGAGCAGGTGGTCTCTGATTCGCTCCAGCGTTAAGGACCCCAGAGACCTCCTGGAGAGGGGCTTCTCCAGTGAGGGGGCTCGGTCTCCTTGACACTCGGGGTCCAGCCCCCAGCCTTGAAGACTTCTGGAACTGAAGGGTCCTGAGCACCTCACATGGTCTGAGCAGGGTCCCCAGCCCCCCGCTAATCCATTTGGAGAATTCGAGGTGCCAAGTGGAGAAGCGAGTTGTCTGGGGTCACACGGACAGGGACAGTCAGGGAAGGGGGGAGCGAATGCTGTGCACTCCCCACAGTGTCCAGCTCAGACGATGTTGGGCCCCAGACCTGTGCTCCCGGGGTCTCCGGTTCTGCCCCGGCTTGGGGTCTTTGCTTGTCCTGAGGTACTTCCTGTCCTTGGCTGCCCTGTCAGTGTAATGGGGGTTCGTGCCGTGCCACCGGTCCCAGAGGCCTGGGGGTGAAGGAGACAGTTTTTTCCTTCCTCAACCCGGCCGTCCGGGTTCCCCAGAAGGCCGAGGCCTGGAAGGCAGCTCTGAGCTGAAAATACATGCCTTCTTCCAGGGCATGACTTCACGGAAGGCTACTTTCCTCGTGTCACAGAAGAGGAAACTGAGGCTCACGCCGAGGGCAAAAGGGGCACCTTCAAAGAAGCAAAATGTACCCCCTCCAGGGACACACCTGCTCTGTGAGCAGAAGTCACTTTCATGTGAAGGAAAAGTCCTCCCCCCCAGGAAGGCAAATTGGCCCCGCTGCCCTGGGCGGGGAGATGCCATTTGGAGACGAGCCTGCAGGCTGAGTTACCCCAGGCCGGCGCCCGAGGGCTGCCCACGACGCTTCGCAGCCCCTCGCAGCGCTCTTGCTTGGTGCTGGGGGTCTTATAACCAGAGCGAGCGGCAGGAGCCGGACCCGTATCCAGGCTTCCCAGTTCTGAGTGGCAGCCACTGGTGGGTGCCTCACGGTGCAGTTGGCAAGCCCGTTCCCACCCCCTGACCCCACCGATCCTGTGAGATGGGCGCGCTCACTCCACTGTCACAGGCCCGCCCTCCTCCAGTCCAGGCCCCTGGAGTGAGAGGGTGGCCCCAAGAGGCCACCCCAACCCCTCTTTCTTCTGACTTCCTCCCCCTAGGAAGATGTGTGATCCTGGGATGACGGCCTTCGAACCTGAGGCCCTGGGGAACCTGGTGGAGGGCCTGGACTTCCATCGATTCTATTTTGAAAACCGTGAGCAATCCCTTCTCTCTGGGGTGCCTGTTGTCTGCTCTCGTTCCATGTCCCGCCGGATGGCACAGCAGGGTGACGGGCAGGGCCCCCGGGGCAGCTCAGGAGCCCGCGAAGAGGAAGATCCCGTGTGGACAGGGGTTGGTACCATCTTGGTTCCCTCTCATAACCCGGGCCCGTCCGACTGGCAGCTGTCCCTCCTGAGGCTGAGGATGGGGACCTGGGACAAGGGTGACAAGCCCCCCAGCCCTGCCCTGCCCCCGCCCCTGCCCCTGCCCCTGGGAGGGTGTGGGGAAGGCCTTTAGTCCCAGTTTACAGATGAGGGAGCCTTCCTGCCTGGGCATGTACCCACATTCCAGCCACCTAGATGCCTGGGGCCACCCCAGCTCCCCCAAATGGTCACAAGCTGGCTGCGGGGCTGTTATGCCAGTGGGTGGGCAGTCTAGGGAAGAGGAGGGGACCCGAGCTCACACTGCTGTGCCCCTGCCTGTGTGTCTAGGTCTCTGTCCGCATGTCTGTCCTTCCTGGGCCTCTCCTCTGCAGGAGAGACCCTGGCAGCTTTGCAACCAGGGGCTGTCAGGGGGCTGAGGCTGGGCCTAACCTAGGGCGCTTTCTGCCAGTGTCCATGTCTCACCTTGGCCAGGGGTCAGACTGGGACAATCCAAAGCACGCGCAGGTTAGACTCCTCTGGCTCAGGACCTAGAGGAAGGCCCAGAGAGGTGGCAGGCCAGGGTACCCCAAGGGGAAGCCATATACCCCTGAGGCTATGCAAGATGGTTTCTGGGGTATGTGGGTACCACTGGGAACAGCACTGGTTGGCACAGTGAGAAAGCTGGTTCCTTTCTAAATTCTCTTTCAATACGTCTGGCTTCATCAAGGGGCAAATCTCAGCTGGGCGCTCAATCAGACTGCACCTTACAGAGCAGAGGGGCCAAGAGCACCCCCACCAAGCTGAGAAGAAGGAGGTTGTCTTTTCTCCTGATTAATCAAATTCTGATGCTCCAAGGCTGTAGCAGGGGAGGTTTAATGTTCATGTGAAGACAGGTGGCTGGACCCTAAGTTTTCTCCATCACCCTGGAGCTCCCTGGGCTCCTCTCTGTATAGGTCTGTCTTCTGGAGGCGCTGGTTTCCCAGAGTCAACTCCCCAGTCCCCACCGAACAGAGCAGAAACAAGGCTGAGCGGGCTGTCAGAGATAATAAACACAAAGAGAAGGCTGAACTAGCTCTTGGCCTGTGTCCACACAGTGGGCCTCATCACAACACCGGCCCCCTGGACTCGAGGTTTCAATGCCAAAGGGCCCATGAGTGCAAGACCTAGAGTGACTTCTTGCCCCAGGCTGAGTGCCAGCATCCTGCCTGTTTTCCCTGCGGGAGGACCTGGCGCTTTCTCCCACGCTCCCTACAAGGGTGGGTGTGAGAAGACCACAGTGTCTTCAGAGACACCACTTTAGGGTGGTCCTTCCTTTACAAACGTCCCCCAGAACCCCAGCCCTTGCCAACAAGAGTGAGGCACCCTCAGCGATGCTGCCTTTGTCTCTTCTGAGATTGTCCTAGATTGTCTTAATTCAGTCCCATCTAGAGACTGACTTCTTTAAGGTTCTACTGCCTTTCTTTCACGAAGTGGCCCAACTTGGGACAAGTCAGATTGCTTTTCAAGTTTCCAGATGTGTTTAATGGAGGCATTGACCTTGATGGTTTGAGTGCCTCCAGCCCTGGTTGCTGTCGAGGATGCTTACGGAGGCCTCCTTGCATTTTGTAGGAGGGCTACTGGGTGACCTCTGACCTCTGAGGTCACTACCAAACCTAAAATGCAAACGTTCTACGTTCTCACTGAGAGCCCAAAATTGTAACAGTCTACATATGGAAGTCTCAGCGATTTGGTGTTCTGTAGCCAAAGCCTGGGCATAGAGTCAGTATGATATTAGGGATGCTTTCACAAGTCCAGAAAAAAAAGAAAAAGAAAGAAAAGAAAAGACATTTTACATTTCCCAGGAAACCTGTGGCTCACAAACCTGGCTGGGCATCAGATTCAGAAGGTAGGGAAGGGGAAGGAGGCTTTCGAATAGTACAGATTTTTGAATCGTCATCTTCAAGAGAGGAGATGGGCAGTGTATATTTTAAACTGGTTCTCTGTGGGATTTGGACCTACATTTGGGCTACACTAAGAGAAGCCCGGGACCCTCGTGACCCCAAGTCCAGCCCCTCCCTGGGTCATTGTCTTTCTGTGCTTTTGTTTTCTATCTTGCTGCAAACATGGAGAGTTCCTAGAACTAAAATAATTAATAATAATGACAGTGGCTCATATTTTGCATAGAGAAAGCTGGCTTCAGGTACTTTTCTCAGTTCTGTCATGATTACAAGAGTTATGCCTTTCTGCCTGACTCTGGAAGTCTCCATGACCTCACCCCATGACCACCAATTCCATCCTCACAATTCCAGGATCCTAGGATTCTACAATTTTAATATGACTCAGGTTTCCATAATTCCATATGTCAGGAGTAGGGCTTGCAAATCAGGGGTCATAGGCCATATTTAAACAACATGTCTGTTTCATGTGGCCTGCATGAGGTTTTAAATTTGAATTAGAGGCCAATAATAAAACGAGGCATTTTCATATAAAAATCCAGATTTCTACATTCTCCAAAAAAATCAGGTGTGGCAATGTGGGATCCACTTACAGCTGACACTTGAACAACATGGGTTGGAGCTGCGTGGGTCCAGTTCTACACACATTTTCCCCAATAAATACAGCCCGGCCCTGTAAATGCATTTCCTCTTCCTTGTGATTTTCTTAATAACATTTTTCTTTCCTCTAGCTTACTGTATCGTAAGAATGTAGCACATAATACAAATAACATACAAAATGTGGGTTAATCGACTTTTGATGTTATAGGTAAGGCTTCTAGTCAACAGAAGGTTATTAGCAGTTAAGTTTGGGGGGAGTCAAAAGTTACATATGGATTTTCAAGTGTGCAGGGGGGTGGGGGTGAGGTGCCGCCAACCCCCCGCCCCTCATTGTTCAAGGGTCAGCTACTCACAGAGTGGCCTCCAGGGAAGCTGTGGACAGGGCACCCTCTGCAGGTGGGACAGGGTGTGCTCTTCACCACAGTCTCCGCCACTCTCTATCGCTCGCTCCCTGACCCAGAAGCAAAGGGTCTGTTGCCATTTAGCATCTTATACCCTGCTCGCCCCCCTCATTTATGTATTTGCCTGGCCTCTGTAGGGAACCTGGGTTTGAGACTCTGGTCTAAGTTCATCTGATTCGACAGTCATAGCCCTATACTTCTGTGTGTCTGAGATGTCGTGGTTCTAAAATCCCAGTCCCCCGTCTTTAAAGAATTGGCATGTCTGAAATCCACTGTCTCTAAGCTGGGATCTGCTCTAGCCATCTAGAACTTCTGTCTCGACTCCTAGCTGAGCCCCTCCTGTGGAAGTGAGGCCAGTGGGAGTGCCTCTGCTGAGAGGGTCGCTGGGAGACGGGGAAGTGAAGGAAGGGACGCAGGAGGCCCCCGGTTGCATCTCCTCTGCCCCCTCCCATCCCCACCTCCAGTGTGGTCTCGGAACAGCAAGCCCGTGCACACCACCATCCTGAACCCCCACATCCATCTGATGGGCGACGAGTCGGCCTGCATCGCCTACATCCGCATCACGCAGTATCTGGATGCGGGCGGTGTGCCCCGCACAGCCCAGTCGGAGGAGACCCGCGTCTGGCACCGCCGGGACGGCAAATGGCAGATCGTCCACTTTCACAGATCTGGGGCGCCCTCCGTCCTGCCCCAGTAAGAGCCCCTCCTTCCTGCCATATGTCATCTAGGACAAGCTAAAGGAATGGGAGGGGTGTCAGCCTGGAGGGGGGCATGCTGGGGAACTTGCTGCTGGAAGGCCATGAGGTGGGGGCTGGAGGACCATGGGGAGGAGACCAGACCTGCAGGTTCCCCGCGGGGGCGGGGGGGGGGCTTTGGGCGGGACCCACCGGAAGCAGCTTCAACCCCATCAAAGGATGGGGGGTGCCCTCAGAAGCACTGGCATTACCCACCACACATACCATTTCTTACAGTTGAAGGACCAGGCCGGGGGCCCGTACTGCAGAGATTTACTCTTCGTTCATGAAATGTGGCTGCTGGTTCTCCCACTTGGATTTTGCTGGAATTCCTCCAATCACGTCACCCCACTACTACCATCATCACCATCCCTGTCACACCTACGTCAAGAAAACCTGCCTGCTCATAAAAGCTATCACGACTTCCGAGCAAATGGCACATCCTGCCACCACCTGTCCCTCTCGCCCTGTGTCCCCTGCCAGGGCGGGGCTTCCTCAGGCCTGGGTGCCCCGGGTGCTGGCTTGGAGGACTCCCCCTCCTGGCTGTCTTCGGCCTGGTCTTGCCTTGGCTCTAGGCCAGAATGCCCAGCTGTGTGGCCCCCAGGGGCTGCGGAGAAGGGGGGACGCAATCAGGAGGAATGTGGCATCCGCCCCCATCTCCCTGTCTCTCCCTTCCGGGGTCCCCCCAGCCCCGTGAGCCAGTCGCCAGGAGCCCCCACCTCACACTGCCTCCCTAGGTCTTCTCCCGTCCTGCCCTGTCCTCCTGTCCATGCAGACCCTTCTCCCGCGGCGTGTGGAATGCAACCCTCTCAGGGTGCCCCCACTTTTCCCTTCTGCCTTCCGCCGATGTTTACCTCCAACAGTAACGCCCATCCCACCCTTCCATCAGTCCTGGAGAATTCAGCTTCGTCACATCGGAGGGAGAGAATCTGATGGCTTTTTGGGGGCAAAGAAGGCACGTTTAGGTACCACCGCTACTCGGACCGCATGCCTTTTTATAGCCAAACTCCTGTGTGTTTCGTAAATGGATTTTGCGTTCATGGATATTTATGTAATAACGAAACCTCTCAAATTATTGTGAGGAGGGTCAGGTCGGGTTGGGAAGGGAGGTGGGAAGAGGGGTGAGGGGTAGTTTTTTTTCTGTTCTAGGTCTTTTTTTTTTCCTTCTTTTTTTTGTTTTCATGTCATCTCTGAGATTCACGCGGTCACCTGTGGTTATCTGGGGCCGCGGTGGACTCAGCCCTGGGAGGCGGGGGAGGGCCTCGCTGACATTTTGGTCCCAAGGTTCCTCTCAGGACTCTAGAAACACCAGATGTTAGTGCTAAGAAACAGCAAATCAGGGCAGAGAGAGTGGGGGAGGTTGTCAGGACAGAAATATCTTTTTTTTGTTGTTTGCCTCCCGCACTGAAGTTCCTACTAGGACGCTTCCCAGCTTCCCAGGATTTCATCCCACCGCATCCGCGTGTGCCCCCCGGGCCCCTCCCCCAGTCTTTGGGGGTTCACGAGCATGTGTCTTCATTGCCTCTCCCTCTGCATCTGCTGGTCCAAGCAGAGCATTGGAATTTCTCCTCTTCATGCCTCGTCCTGCAGCCGTGGGTTCGAATCTCTTTCTTTTCTTTTCTCTTTCCCTCTTCCCCGGGATTGACTCTGATGTGGAATGCCTTGGCAGGTCCACTAGGATCTACTGTCTGCACTGTTTTCTTTGCATGACTTTATATGCAGTAAGTATGTTCAAAAAAAAAAAAAAGAACAAAAACACTCAGCAAAACCAATCTACATGTTTTGGACAAAAAAAAAAAAAGAGGTTGTATTCTCAGTGTCCGACTCGGAATTATGTTGCCGCCTCTCTGTGCTTTTTGGCCTCTGTGTGGCCGTGTTTTGCCAGCATGAGATACTGTCCCCGCTGGAGGATTTTAGGGGAGGAAGAGCCACATCCCCAGGGATTTGGAGGAGGCTCTGGTTCCCCCGAACCTCTGGGGAGTCCTGGGTGTTGGCTGGAGGACTGGAGAGGATGTTTGATCTGGGACTTCCTGAGTTTCCCCTGATCATGAGATGTCTGCTGGGCCCTTTTCTCCATGGCTGCTGCCCTGGGGACAGGTGAGACAGGCTACACCGGGGCTGCAGGCCAGGAAAGAGGCTGCCTGGGCTTCCTGCTCTACAAACTGGTTGATCACTGGCCTCTCTCCTTGGCAGACAACCTGCTGCTAAGGCCCAGGGTGTAGGCACTTGGCCTGCTCTGGGTCCAGAGGGCTTCCCAGTAAGGCCCAGTGATCCCAGCAGTAAAACCACCTGCCTCCCTTGTGAGCTGCCAGCTCCCACAGCAAGCCCCAAGCCCAAGGTGAGGGTGTGGCCCTCACAGGGGATGCTGCAATTACCAAGACCAATTCTGGTCCCTTTCTCAGCCTCAGTTTCCCCATCAGTTAAAGGGTTAAATATTCCTGCCCAGACTGTGATGCAGGGCTGATGGGGGAATCCAATGGGATGGTGAGGTGAAGCCCAATATACCTGTGAGAACTGACAGTGTTAGTCACTGGCTAGACTCCTGCTTTATTCTGGGCCGGGCCAGCCCCCCACCACTGCCCCACCTGCTCCTCATTCCCCTCTTTGGTGCCTGTCAACTGCTTATTAGCAGTGGACTGTGGGGAAAGAGCCATGCTTTGGGGGTTAGCAAGATTAGGATTCCATTCCCAGTTCTGACCAGACTTGCTGTATGATCTTGGGCAAGTCCTTTTCCTGCTCTGGCCCTGGGTTTTTCCACCAGGAGGAACTGAGCTGGAGGACCCCAGGGTCCTGATTCTTATTTGCTCGCATGCCTCATGCCTCCTATCCACTGTGTCCCATTCCAAGTGCCAGAGAAATGGAGGCAGCTCCCTACCCCAGGAGGACCCCCCCCCCCCACCTCACCCCAAGGCCACTCCGGTGGGTGGGTAGTCAGCCAGCATGGACCACAGGGCACCAGCGCCACCCTGAAGCAGCAGGCAGGGGAGGCTGGCTGATAAAGCAGCCCAGGGCCCAACTCCACCAGACAGTGAAACTCTGCTCCTCTAAAACATCCTGTAGATGCAAAAAAAATCCAGACCTAAGACCAGACCTAGGCTTCAGCATGCCAACACCTGTGTAGGAAAGTGTTCTCCCTGGATTGTGCACACCGGGGCGCTAATCCTGGCCTCCTGTCTCCCAAAGGGAGACCCTTTGGGGGATGTGTTTGCCAGACTCCCCGTGCTGGTTTCTTCGTTACTATGTGTTTGGGGATTTGTTTCAGTTCTTCCTTTCCTTTCTTCTTCTTCTTCTTCTTTTTTTTTCTTATTTTTTAAAAATATGTGGCTGTGAACTTGAATGACCACTGCTCAAAACTTCTGCTACTGGGTGGGAGGGGGGAAGAAGGGGTGTCTGTTTTACTGGTGTTTTCAGTGCAATAAATAGCTACCAACTTCCGTGCATTTGCTGTCTCCCTGTCTCAGTTGAGCACTGGGGTGGGTTTTGTTTATTTGTTTCCTGTTCCAGACCTCGCCATTTGCAAAATAAAAGCCAAGGTCTCCATTCTGATTGGGCCAACTTGGTCTCATGCTCAAGGGTGAGCCAATTACAGTGGGATTATGCCTGAACCCTGTGTCCCAGCCTTAGAACCAGGGACGAGGCTGGCTTTCTCTCAGGCACAGGGGGGCTGTAACCAGAGCAAGGGGGAGGGGGCCAGCTAGCAGCAAAATCTCTCGCAGGGGCCTGGGGCAAGGCTCTCCTCCTCTAGGTCTCGGTTTCCTTGTAAAAGGAGAACTTGTTCCACCTCTTCTCTTCCCTCAGCCCAAGCTCACAGACAAGCCACCAGGCCTCAGGACTCCTGGAGACTGGTTTGCAGAAAGGAGTAAGGGGAGAAGCCCCTTAGTACCCACACGCCGTGGGACTGAGTGCCTGGGATAGGAGCCCCGGGGCCAGAGTGAGGGATGGTAGGAGAGGCTCCAACGGCCTAGGGGAGGCCCCTGCCACAGCACAGTGTGGTTCTCTGCGTCCAGGCCTTCCGGGAGGAGCCAACATGAGGATCCAGAGGCTTTGGCCCCCCGGCCATGACAAGGTGACCACCTGTCCTGGTTTGCTGACACAGGACCGTCCCAGGCAAACCAGGTGAGCTGGTCACTCAACCACACGGCCCGCTCAGCTACCTGAATTCCACAGCACCAGGCGGACATGCCTTCTGGAGCCCACAGTCCCTTCTAGACCATGCTCGGGGTGACTGGGACTCCAGGATTCCTGCACCAGCCACTTCTAGAGTCCATCCTCACTGTGTTGTAGAGGGGCCACGAGGCGTGTGCCCTTTGCACACGCATGACGATCTTCACAGCGAGAGCAGAGGCCAAGGCTGCGAAGGGCCAGAGGGTGCGTAGCAAAGGGATATGGGGCCTTCCATTTGCACTCTTGCACTGGAGTCGGTGAGGCCAGCCTTAGCGCCAAGACTTCTCTCTGCTCTGCCTTCCCGCGGGCTTGGGATCTCTGGCCTGGGCGGGAGCCAGGGCCTGAGGGCGGGCCTGGGGGCTCGTGCTGCCATTGCAGATACTCGCCAGCAGGTGGCAGCGCAGGAACAGGATACAGGCAGCCCCTGGGCCCTGAGCCTGGAGCTCCCAGTTAACTTCAGAGCTACCCTTTAACTCTCAGAAAGTACCAACTCCACCCAAAACACTACGTTATCTGACCCTTTAGAGTTCACAGAGTGCTTTCACAATACCTCTTGTGTCAGAACAGCCCTACCCTGCAGAGGAAGACAAGGAGACTCAGAGGCAAAGAGACTTCCTGTCAGACGGAACCAGGGGTCCCTCCAGGGCCTCCAGGGTCCCAGTCCGTGTTTTCCTGTCTCTGAACAGCCAGCAAACTGTGACCGGGGTTCTTAGGCCTCTCCTCTCTTTGGCTTTCCGTCCCTTCCAGCGACCGCCCCCAGTCTCTACCTCCCCACTTCCCATTTACCATGAAACCCACTGACTGCCTCCTTCTCTTGTTCAGTGCACAGCAGTGCTCCCTCACCCTTTCGGGACACAGCTCCGTCTTCTCCTTGGGGAAGCCTCCCCCACACTCTCCCAGCACATGGCAGGTTAGGGCCCTGTGTGGGCTTACCCAACCCCGGTACCCACCTCACCACAACGCTCTGGGCTGAAGGCATCTAAGCAGGAGGCTGCGAAACCAAGCACTCCTTGAAGGCAGAACAGCATCCCGCCCCTGCTCTGATTGTGTGCAGGGGGTCCCAGTGTGCTGGCACTGGGGAAGCTTCCAGCAAATGAGTGCTGCAGGAATGAAGGAGGGGTGGATAGTGCAGGGATTCGAGCCTCCCACGCACTCACCCACTCTGCAATTGCGGAGGCTAATTCTTCCTTCACACCAAGGACCAGGCACACCCAACTCCTGTGTGTGCTTGCACAGTCCTGAGTCTGCCCCTCCACCGGTCACTGCTTTTCTCTCCTTTTCATTCCATGTTGTAGGGCAGAGGGGGGGATCCTGAGCAGGGATGGCCCAGGGTGTGAGGGGGGGTGGGGGTGGGAATTTTAGCCCCTCCAAACACCTGCTGGGATCTGCTGCAGCCAGCTGGGCTCTAAGTAGGACCCAGTGATGAGCTGGACTTATCTCTTGTGGCCGGACAGGCCATCCTAGAGACTGAGAGCCATGCAGAGACCCAGGGTGCAGGGTGGGCTGGGGTGGGGGCTGGACCTGGAGGTTCGAGGTATACCAGAGCCAGAGGAAGGAGCAGGAGAAGCATGGCAGTGACTGGGGATGCCGAAGAGGCCTCGTGCACATGCTCGACAGGGTGAAATGAGGGGCAGGGGGGAGGCAAGGCAAAGTCTGAGAGCCCAGAACAGTGGATTGGGTAGGGGTGGGGAGAGAGGAGGATAGGGAGGAGGTTGTGGGAGGCCAGAGTGTGTCCCAAATCTCCTTTGTTGTGGATGTGCTTTCCGGGGCACAGGTAGGTCCCTAGCAAGGCAAATGGCCTTCCCCGGACCCTAAATCTTTTAGGAAACATCCCCTAGCAGGTGCTGGGAGTGTTTGCACAGAGCAGGGTGGGGCGGGTCCAGACCTGTGGGACTGGCCCCTGCTCCTTGTCCCTCCTGGGACAAGCCCCACCTTCCCTCCTCCATCTGGACCTACCAAGGTCTCAGAAGCCACTTCCCTCTGGGCATCCTGGCCCCACTGTCCTTTCCTGGGCTTTGGGCCACAGCTGGGGGATGGATGGAACTATCTAGAAGTTGACTACACTTTCACCCAAGGAAAAGGGGAGAATTATCATCATTCTCTCCTGGTGTGACCTTGAGTGAGTTACTTTCCCTCTCCGGACCTCAGATTTCTCATGTTACAATAAGGGGTTGAACCTATGGTCCCCAAATACAGGAACTGTGCTGGCTGCTGCAGAATCACCCAGGGAATAGGCTAAAAATACAGATGTTTAGACCCTATCCTCAGAGGACAGGATGCACAAAGATTGGGCAGGCCTCCAGGCAGCTGTAGTTTCAGTAAGCAGTCAGTTTGGGAATTCTGCACCAAGCATCCCATTCCCCAGTTCCCACAGCCACACTGGGAGCTGGAAGATCAGTTATCAGCAAGCCCCACCCCAGGCTTCCCGCTTCCCTATCCACTCCCCCGATGTAGCTAGATCAATATTGACCATTGGCTGCTCCCCTGCCCCTGCCTCCTGCTACACCAATTCCTAAAACTCTGTGAGACCCTGATCCCGGGTCAGCAGAGTCAGTGTCAAAGCCAGCCTTGGGGCCTGGAGGATTTTAGGGCTGCCCTACTCCTACACCCCATCTGTAGCTCCTGCTACCTTGTCAGGAGCTCCCCGCCCATTGGAGAAGCCATCAGAGCTCTTAACCATTAACTCCCTCCAGCAAGAGGGGCCAATCCCAGAACCCAGCTCTGAGGAATGGGCACTGTTCCCCTCCATGGCTCTCCAATGCATCCATTTTACAGATGGGGACATGAAGGCCCCACCTCCAAGGCACCCTGCCATGGAACTGGAAGGTGCTAGCTCGCCCTCGGCCTCCTGTCATTGCCTGACCCTGGCTCCGAGCACACCCGTCCCCACCCTCCTTCTCCCTTTGCTGGTTGGAGGCAGGAGCTGGGCCTCAGTTTCTTGATCTGTACTAGGGACAGCAGGCTCATGAGAACCATTCTACCTACAGGGCTTCTACCTGCCATGGTTTGCACTAAGCACTGATGGGTTTTTTTTAATGCACTGAGCAACTGTATTATCCCATTTCATTCCCTGCAGGAGGAAAGTTATCATCTTCATCTTCCATCTGAGGGCACCAGGGGTCAGAGGTGAAGCAGCACATCTGGCTGGGTTCCCCCGCCAGTGGACAGCAGAGCCAAGACTGGGCTCTGACTGGCAGAGTCCAAGCTTGCCTTGGCTCCTGTTGGCTATCATTTTAGAAGGGAGGCTGCTCACAGATGCCATGGACATCAGGGGAAGAGGCTTTCTTTCCCTCAAACAGAAAGTAATCCTGGATGGGGCACTGGGAGGAGGCCTCAGTGTGGCCAAGAGGGGCGGGCTGCTACCCTGTCCTGGGGGAGATGGTCAGGCTGCAGGAAGTCAGGCGGAGATGGAAGGGGGGTGGGGGGAGCGGGTGGTGCTGGCCAAGGATCCACGGGTGGGCAGGCAGCCCTGGACGCCCTTCCAGGGCAGGACCAGCGTCAGCAAGGCCTCAAGCCCCAGAGGGAGTGGCCTGGAGCTCAAGGAGCCAAACTTTCCATGAGCCACCAGCAAAAAATGAGTCTGGAGAAGAGTGTCCACCGCAAAACCGTAGGCTCAGCAACCCAAGGTCACGTGAAATTCAGAGGGGCTGGGGCTGTCTTAACTCTTTGCTGCCTGTCGCTAGAGCCACCAGCACATTGCTTTCAGTTGCTGCTGTGCTGGGCAAAATTGTGAACGGGCGCTGTGGGTCCCCAGGGCCGTACAGCCAGGGAGGGGCAGAGGTCTGTGTGGCTGAGCCGCATGAGCCCCCGACCTCGACGCCCTGCCAGGGTCCCAGGTGCTCTGGGGTCCAGGGAGAGGGCTAGAAGGGGGTTGTCTCTGGGCTGTCATGGCTCAGCAGGTGTAGGGCTGAGCCAGGCTCCTTGAACACTCAAGGAACCCACACCTGATGGGGAACGGAGGGCGTGTGGAGGACAGACCTAAAAGGATGGCTAGGGGTCCCATGGGTGAATGGGGAAGACACTGGAGCAGGAAGCCTGCTCAGGGCACCATACAAGGTGAACTTGGCTGGGGTGGTAGACAGGAACATGGGGCGGGGGGGGGGCGGTGCCCACTGAGAACCAAACACAAGATGACTGTCCGTTGACCTTGACTTGACCTTGGGAATATGGCTGACCCTAATGGTGTGGAGCCCTCTCCCCTGGCCTCTCCTGCTCCCCTTCCTCCCTCGGCCTCCCAGATATTTGCTCTCACAGATCACAGGCTAGAAGGGACTATGCATGGTCAGTGCCCCATCTCAGTACTTCCGAGTATCCCCCAAGAGAACACCATCTCTGATGAGGCCTAGAACATTCCTGGAAGAGGAATGAAGGGCCCCAGGGCACCCTTTCCACACCAGGGCCCATCCTTGTGAGGGACAGTCTCCCCTGAAGAGAGCCAGGATTTCTTCTCCAGCACACCACGGTCCCCACCACTGACTCATCTCGGCCACACTCTCTGGGGACCAGTCACCACCTGCTCTCCCGCTCACACCTGTGGCTTCGCTCACCTGGCTGCTCAGCCTGGCTCTGCGGGCACCGGGCTTGTCACCTGCTGGGGCATTCTAGCATTCCAGGCTGGGGTTCTACTCCAAGCAGGGCTGAGGTCTTCCTTGAGCTGTCCACTATGTGGCCATGGGTTCCTCCGATCCGTTCCCACGGCCGTCGGGCCTGGCTGCGGTCTGTTCTGAGCCAGGGTGACCTGAGCTCAGTAAAGGGACAGTGATGGGGGCTGTTGGGAGGTGGCAGAGGCAGGAGAAGGGTGAGGTGGCAGTCTGGGAGCAGCGGGAATGGGGAAAGCAGGACAGACATGAAGATGGGGCCCAGGGAGGACAGACCAGGAACCTCAGGCCCCCGGAGCTGAGTACAAGGGTAGCCAGAGGCAGCAAGGCAGGGGAGTGAGGCGGCGGGGAGGTGAAGCTGGTGGGCTCCCTAGGCTCCTGGAGTCCTCCAGTTGCAGACTGGGAATCTGGGAGAAGAGAAGCCCAGGCTTCTAGGATTGCCCATTCTGGACACGCAGGACCCCAGGCTGCAGCCAAGAGGTTGGGCGAGGAGTCTGCACAGGACCACGGCCTGGGGCCTGGGGCCGGTCCTAGAGGGAGCAGGGAGGGCCTAGAGAGGCCCCCCCCCCCACCTCCACGGGACCATGGAGCTGGCGCCAGGGGCTCTGTGAGCAAAGCTGGAGCCTGCCCCCCGGGTGTGGGAAGAGGCACCTTGAATTGTGAAGGCCATTCTTGAGCCCGCAGCAAATTAGCAAACCCATGCTCTTCCTCCATCAAGAGCCCCAAACAAAGAGGGGCAGGAGGGGGCCTGGCCTTTGTTAGGGGAAATTTTATTAATATCTGAAATACACAGCAGCCCTTCCTTTCCACCCCCAATCAAAGCCTTCACAGACACCTGGGCCTTGCATTTGAAAGGCGCTGGGGCTCTTTTATGTGGCCAGGTCCTGCCAGGAGGGGGTGGGTAGCACCAGGAAATTCTTCCAGCCTGGGAAGCTCAGGGCTCCTGCCAGCCCTGGTCTTCCAGCCCCAGCTACACCTGCTGGTAAGGCCGGGAAGCAGCTGGAGCAGGAAGGGGAAGGCCAGCTGCCCAGGTGGCTCCCACTCTGCCTGCCTCTGCTGGGTTACCTTGAGCAAGTCTTCCCCTTGGAGGGCCTCAGTTTGTCCGTACGTATAATGGGGGCTAAGTGGCTTCCTCGTCTTTGCCGCCCTTCCTCAACCCCCCCCCCCACGGCCACAGAGAAATGGGACAGCAAGTGCCAGAAGCCAGGAGAGCCAGGGAAGTGAACAGCTGAGCCTCAGTTCCCTCATGTGCCCAACAAAAGCTGGAAACCCCTGCGCGGCTCACCCCCTGGTTCTCAGCAGTAAGGAGAAGGGGTAAGAAGGATGACCTCATTGGTGTTTATTAACAATAAACCAACAGAACATGGGTGGGTTGGGGGGACAGCAGGAGAGAAAGAGGGCGGGCAGGCTGGCCCAGCTGCACGAGGGTGCCCTTCCCCGCTGGGCACGCTTTCACTCCGCCCTCACCTCTCAGGGAAGGAGGGCTCCCAGGGCATCCTGGGGGCATCCGCTGACTGCCGACACGAGGCCTCTGGCCACAGGCCTGAGCTGTTGGCTGCCCTTGGCTCCCTGCCCCCACCCTCATGCCTGGGCCCAGATGGGCAGCATCAGGACAGACAGACAGACACGTGTGCAGACCACCGCCAAGTCTCTTGGTTGCCTTGGTGGTCCACAGCCAAGGTCAATTTCCCAGCAGTGCCTGGATCTGGAGGAGGCAGTGGGGGCCGCCAGAACAGGGAGAGGAGAATGGAGGGGCTTCGGGTCCTGATGACGAGCCCTCACTCCCAGCTCTCCACTGTGCCCTCTGTCCTAATCGTGCCCACGGCTCCCGACATGGGAGGGCACAGGGGCCAGTAAGGGAAGCTGTGGGCCCTTCTCAGAAGTGTAGAGTCAAAATAAAATACATTAGTTTCTCTGGGGAGGAAAAATGTGGGGACCTCCTCCTTTCCCTACCCCCACCCCTCACTCAGGCCACCAGCCCCTTGCCTGCTCTGCACAGGCCTCCCACCTCTACCCTGTCCCCTCTAATCCCCCCTGTACACTGACCCTGAAAGATATTCTATCTAAAGCACAACCAGATCATGCAAACCCCTGCCCGCCCCTTGTCCCTTGCTCCCCCGGCCCTCATTCGTCCTTCCTGCCTGGCCCCTGCTGTAACCTGGCATCACCTTGGTCTCGGCCCTGGGCTCTAGGGGGGGCACAGGGGGCACACTGGGGCCTCCATACCGTGTGCTCCTCTTCCTCTCTCCCTCCCAACTTGCCCATCCTCCAGGGCCCTCAGACCCCACCTCCTCCAGGAAACCTGGCTCAGGCACAGGAGCACGCAGGGTTTTCCTCCCCCTTCGCTTGCTAACCCTCGAGGCCTGGGGCCCCTGTGCAGCTCGAGATTCTGGCTGTTCAAGTGTAGGGGGGGCAGGCTCCCCTAGAAAAGAAAGAAGTCTGAGCCCTGAACAGAGGAGAGAATGATGCCAGCTGCCACATAAGAGAGGGAACTCGTTGGTCAGGAGGTCTGGGGTCCAGCGCCCTCCGCCATGTGACCTTGCTCAAGTCCCTCCTCCCTGGCCTCAGTTTATCCATCTGCACAATGGGGACTGAGCTTTGAGCGGGTCTGTGTGCGTGTGGGGAGAAAGTAGACAGAGCAGAGGCAGAGGCCACGAGAAAGGACTAGCCCTGGGGACCAGCATCACCGTGGCGACCACCCACGGCCTCGGGCCTCTCGGAACCCCACAGGGCACGGCTACCCCTTGCAGCTGGGGAGGGCCTCCTGGCCTCCTGCCTCCCGTCTCACATCATGGACTCCTCCTCCTCGGCGATCTCGCGGTCCACCTCCACGGCCGTGTTCTCAAAGCTGGTGATACCCCCATACTTGCGCATGTGCACCATCAGCGGCTTGGGCGACTGGCTCCCTGCTAGTGTGGCCACGTACATGCCAGTCCGGTTCTCCTCCAGCGACGGGCCCCAGTCCATGGCCGGGCGGCTGGCCTGCTGGAGCCGCTGTGGCAGAGCAAGGACAGCGGTGAGAAGGGCGGGTGGGTGGCCGGTGCTTGTGCAGAGCTTCCTGCGGCCGGGCACCCAGCAAAGACCTCACCGTGTCCCCGGTGTTGGCCCCGGCGACGATCGGCGGGGTGTGTGTGTGTGAAGGGCAGTGGCACTTTCCCAGGGGAATAAGTCACATGCTACTCATAAGCTGGGTGGCCTTTGGGCATGGGATTTAAGCCTTCCATGCTCGGTTTCCTCCTCTGTCACTTGGGGATCGTGACACCTTCATAGTGTCAGCAGCAAGCACCGAGATGGAGCACTTAGCAGGGGCACTGGGAGCAGGCTACGATTACACACCAGCCAATCTGGGAGCCCACTCTGGGTCCCTTCCGCTAAATGCTGAGTCCTAAGCAGCAGGGAGCTTTGGGGAAGAGCCAGGAACTGAGAGCACTGAGGCAGGGAGTGTCACTGACCCTTCGAGTGTCTCCCAGTTGGCCTCATCCTGACTCTGATCGTCTGACCTTTCTTGCTCCAGCCCCAGTTTCCATGGAAGAAGGGAGGTGACTAAGATAATGACTAAGTCTGGACGTTCTAGGGTTCCTCCCTTCCCAAACCACATTCCCAAAGCCCTCTGCCCAGACTGTGGGGAGAAGAGCCCCAGACCCTTGAAGGAGGATAGACAAACCAACATTAAGTGGAGCCTACTGGGTGTAGATTCAAGTAGGATAATGTGGGCAGAGCCCTTAGCCCGAGGCCCAGCATGGCTCCACACTCAAAGCATGGGGACACTTATTAAACTGCTATAGAACATGTTACCCCCTGCTCAGAAACCTGCCTGTGGCTTGTCTTTGCCGTTGGAATAAGACCCAAAGTGCTCCCCATGGCCTACTTGCCCCTGTCTGCCTCCCTGACCTCAGCTCCTGCCACTCTCCCTCTGCCTGCCCCCACTCTGATCCAGTCTTGCCAACTTCCTTGCTGCCTTCAGACATGTCAGCCCCTCCTGCCTCAGGGCCTTTGCACTGATTGTCCTTCTGCCTGAAATGCTCTCCCCTTAGATATCTATATTGATCACCTTGTCGGTTCAGTCAGGTATCTGTCACCCCCTCACAGAGGTCTTCCTGGCCACCCTGGCCAAAATACTTTCCCATCGTTCTCTATTCCTAAACTTTGCTTTTGTTTCAGTTTTTTAAAATTATTTTTAAAATGTAGCACTTACTACTACCTTTATGTATTTGTTTGTTTATTGTCTGTCTCCTACATTAAAATCCAAGCTCCAAGAGAACAAGCACTTAGATTTGTTCCCAACTGAACACTAGAACCTAGACCGAAGCTTCTTGGCCTGAGTACTCTGAACGTTTTGGCTGGAGAATCGCTGTGTAAGAGCTCTCTGCACACTGAGGGGGGTTTAATCCCCACTCTCTTCCCGCTGGAAGTCAGTAGCATCCTCTGTGCACTCTATTCTCTTATGACAAGCAAAATGCCTCCAGACACTACCAAATGGGCTCTGAGAGCAAAATCACCCCCGTGAGAATCCCCAACGTGGAACGAAACATTCACTGTGTTCCAGCTCTAGGCTAAGTGTGGGCTTCTTCAATCCTCAGTGTGCCTGTGAGAGGGCCGTTAGGACTTTCACCCTCCACCCCCGTAGATATTTTCTGGAAGCAAAGTTCAGTGAGGCTAGCCAACTTGGCCAAGGTCACACGGGTGACGAGTGGTGATGCTATTTGAACCTGGGCTGTCTGACTCCATCCTAAACTTTTAAAATACACTGTTTTTCTGTCCTTCACAGTTCTGACAACACGGATGGGCTTCTTTTCTCCTCAGAGCAACCCTCAGGGGAGGGATCTCTGTCCTCACTTGAAGGACAGAGAAAAGTAAGTTTCAGAGAGGTGCATTAACTCACTTAGGGTCACACAGCTGGCAAAAGACAGACCCCGGATTGCTCCTCATGTGCCAGTGCTGGAAGCCCTGGTCTCTGAAGGTGGTACTCCAGGGCCAGGCAAGCACTCCTCTTGCAGTGCTCCCCACCCAACAACATGGCCCTTGGCCTGGCTGTTGGCGCCTGTGGCAGCAGGGCAAGAGGGAAGCGTAGCAAGGCTTGGGAACCATGAACTTCCAGGGGACTGGAGCTCTCTACCCTGAGTGACACCCCTCTCTTTCTCTACTTTGCAGACACCTTGGCTCTCAAGCAAGGACACACGCTGCCCTTAGCAGCACAGGTAGGGCACCCGAGGTTGAGAGAAGGCTGGGGGTCTGCTCCCAGTACCCCAGCAGCTGGAGCCAGAGCAGAGGCTGGGTCCAGGTCTGCCCTGCAGTCTGGGCATAGGACCATGACCCCCCTCTGCTGGGGACAGACTTGGAGCCTCTTTCCAGGTGCAGATATGAAGGTGGGGTGAGGACACAATGGCTCTGTATGGGGAGTGGGAGCAGGGTTTGGAGGGGCACAGGAGGCTTGATTTGTAGCCAGTTCTCACCAAAGTCAATGTCAAGTTATCAATGATTTAACAACCGGCTCGCAACATCCCTGAATATTTAACAATGAGCTCTCATGAACCAGTACCAGCCGGCTCCAGCATATGCCTGATGGGATATATGGGGTATGCATGGGGGTCCCGAGCTCTCTCCAGGCCTTAGCAGGCTCATTCGGCTCTGCTCACTGTGACAGCCTCTCCCCACCAGAGGGACTCTACACCTATGGCCTCAGAAGTACAGAGAGTACAGCGAGGCTCAGAGAGGGGCAGAACGTTGCTGTGGTCACACAGCATCACCATATACCCACTCCCCTCTTCTGAGACCTGTAGATCCCCATGCCCAAACAGCTTGCATTCTCTGTGCTTTTTTGATCTCTTCACAAAGCCTGGTGTGGGCAGGGCTCCCACCATCAGCCTATTCCCAGGTCACCCACGGGCTGTAGCCCACCCTCTGGGGTCCCTCAGTCCTGCCTTCTGACCCTGAGTTCCCATACGGATGCTCTGGGCTGGTGACCAGAGTTCCGGTCCTGACCCCTGCCCGACTCATAGTGGGACCCTGGGCCATTCCCTCGTCCTCACTCCGAGCCATGCGGGCATTGGGACAGCTGCCCTCAGAGGCCCCACGTGGAGCCAAGGACTACAGAGCTGGACCCTAAGGCCCCTGACCCTGCCTCACCCGCAGCGGGTCTGAGAGGATTCAGAGCTCAGGCTACCGGTTGGAAAAACCTGTGAGGCCCTGGGTAAGGTGCTGTGAGAGATGTCTTCTGTCCTAGCAGGTGGGCCCCCGGGGCAGACAAGAGGGGGCCACACTTACCTCCCAGAGCGAGCCCTCCTCCCGCAGCACGGCCACCAGCATGCCGGCTGGGATCATGAGGCAGGACAGCAGGCCCATCAGGATGCCCAGCAGCTCCGCCCAGGCCGGGAAGCGGTAGCTGCCGTACTCCGAGGGCTGGTACTTGACGATGCTATACACCAGCAGGGCCTGAAGGCGGGGGCCCCAGCATCAGAGTGGGCTCTGGGCAGCCCAGGTCTGAGCTACCTAAAGGCCTGGGAGAGCCCAACCCAGAGCCCCCCGGTGTCAGAGAGAACCCAGTCCTAAGCTGTATAGAACCTGAGACCGTCCCTCCTCAGGACCTTCGTGAGGCCTGAGACAGCCCAGCTCGGAAGCACCCCATTTCTGAGACAGCCTGGGCCTGAACTCCAACTCCAAGGCCCAGGAAGCACAGACACGCACCAACACACCAGCCTGAAGCCCCAGCCCTGAGGCCCTGAGGCCCGGAAAAGCCCAACTCATTTGGCTAACCATGCTGGAAGCTAGGCCCAGCATGGCTCCAAAAGCTGGGGGCATCGAGGCGGAGGGGAGTAGACCCAGGTCCTGGTGCCCACCCACCCCTCAGCCCTGAGAGAGGTCTGCTCTGGGCCAGGGCAGCCCTGCCGGACTGAACGTCCAGAGGGGGCCCCTACTCGCAGCCCCGGGCCCAGCCCTCCTTGCCCTGGTTACCAGGAGCGTGGCCGGGGACAGGAACAGCCAGCAGGCCCTGAAGTAGAGGCCCGGCTTGAAGCCCAGCATCATGTGGATGTCCCGGCAGAACCTCTGGATGCCTGCGCAGGGGAGGGGAGGAGGATGACCCCACCCCCAGCCCC
>LNAC01000066.1:2724561-2736503 GCA_002007465.1 Ailurus styani | reverse complement strand
GCCTCCACCCCCGCTGCCCCCACTGGAGAACCCGGCCCCAGTGCAGGGGGGCTCCAGAGCGGACTCCCAGCCTCCCACCGTGGGGAACCTCAACCCCCTCTCCCTCGGCCCCTCTCACCATACACCCGGGTGACGGCCAGGCACGTGGTGATCACCACCACCATGAGGCCGAAGCTGGCGCTGTAGTCATCCAGAAGCACCAGCCAGTACATGCCTCCCTGGAACACAAGTCACAGCTCTGGGCTTCCCTCAGCCCGGTCTTGCTCCCTGGGGCAACCCCTTCTCCAGGCGGGGAGTGGCCCGGCCAGTGGTGACAGCAAGACGGTGACCGTGTGACCGCTGCCTACCTGCCGAGCCCTTGCCACACACCATCTTACTGAAGCCTCACAACAATCCTAGATGTAGACCCCATTTTATTGGTGGGAACACAGGCTGAGGAAGGTGAAGCCACTTATCCTGAGGTCATTCAGTAAGTGTAGGACCCAGGCTGGAAATACTTTGCAGCCAGGACTCTGGGCCATGGGCCACACCGCCCTTGGGGAGCGGGCCTGGGGTGGCCTGGCTTCCTCCCAAAGCAGCAGCAGGGAGCCCGGGGCAGAGTCACGGATATCCCTGCAGGCGCCTGGCCTTGCCGCCCCTGGCCCCTCCGCTGCCCTCCCTCCTGGCGGCAACACTCACATCGGTGGTGAGGACCAGCCCCATCAGGTACATGGCCACGCAGATGAGCCCCGAGAACACTGCCTTCTTGGGCCGCAGGTAGTACGGGAACTCGTCCGTCACAGCTGTCACAATGGTCTCCAGGAAGGCAAACTGGGGAGGGCGGGGAAGGGGAGGTCAGAATTCGGCCTCCACCACGCCCCCGTACACACATGCATGGACACACACACTCACACAGATACATACCTCACACGGACACACACACAGCTACGTCACATACACAGCTGCACACACAGACACACGTCCCACGTGGACAGACACCCCCACAGATGGACACCCCCCCCACTGGACACCCCCACAGATGGGCACCCCCCACAAGGTGCCCACTGGCACAGACGAGGCTCACCTGGCTATCCAAGCCAAGAGTCAGGAGCATAAAGAAGAAAAGAAAGGACCAGAAGGGCGACAGAGGCAGCATGGTCATGGCCTGTGGGTAGACGACAAAGGCCAGGCCAGGGCCTGGGCCAGGGGCACAAAGGGTCAGCAGCCTGGGGCACGAGGCAGGCCCCCACAGGCACACTCAAACACACACGGTCGCTTCCACCCCCGCGGGCACATGCGTTTAGTCAGATGCAGAGAGGCGCCCTAGTGCCTACTTTCAACACTTAACCCCTAGACCCTGGCCAGGACGCCGTCGGTGCTCAATAAACACAGCCTGACAAAATAAATGAACTGATAATGAGTGCAGGAAGAAACAAAAGACAAGAGAAAACCTCACTTGAATACACTTCTGTATACCATCATCCACACAAACAATCCCACTAACACAGACGTGGACACGTCCCCTGGCACAAGACACTGATTCACATCACCATTTGAACCCTCAGTTCACTCGCACAAGATGTCCTGACCGGGAAATGACTCATTTGGACAAGCAAGGCAAGTTACTAAGATATGACAAAACATAAGCCAATGTCATACATTCATTTATCTCCAGACACAGGTTAGCGCACACTCCATTGCCCCCCCCGCCACCCTCTTTGCTCTTGGGCACTCGGAGGCCAGTTAAGATACATTCATTTGTATGTGCGCCCGTCCACACACGCGCTGGACACAGTCACCAACAACCTGGCTGGTGCTCCCTCGCCTGGCCCCGGCTGTGCCCAACACACACCCTCCCCGCCCCAGCCTCCTCCCCAGGGCTGGCCCTCCTGCCCACCTGCTTTGGCTACTTGGTCCACAGGCACTCCCAGCTCCTGCGACATGTAGCCCAGCACAGAGAAGATGGCGAAGCCAGCCAGGATGCTGGTGATGGCATTGCCCAGAGTGACGATAAAGGTGTCTCTGCCGGGGGAAGTCCAGGCACACAGGCGCAGGGCAGAGTGAGCTGGCTCCGCCCCTGCCCCACAGGGCCTGCCCTGTCCCGCCACGCTCCTCCCTGGCCTGGCCCCGGGGTCTGGGAGGCTGCACTGACCTGTAGATGTTCTGGTGAAATGTATTATAGGAGGCGAAGGTGAGGAGGCCCCCGAAGCCCACGCCCAGGGAGTAGAAGATCTGAAGAGCAGCTTCGATCCACACCTGTGGCAGGGAAGGGCGCAGGTGGAGAGCAGAGAGGAGGGGCTGGCACACCGTGGCCCTGTCCCGAGGGCCAAGGAAAGAGGAGGGAGGAGGTGGGGCGGGAGCCTGTCCGCAGGTCCAGGGACTGCGTGTTGAAGAGCCTGGCTCAAAGTGACGTGGGCCAGGAGCAAACCCTGCTCCAGCACTTACATGGCGGGACTTGGGTAAGCCCCTTTCCCTCTCTGGGCCTCAGTTTCCCCATCCAGGATCTAGATGATGGCTATACTTGGTCCAATTCTGAAGGAAGTAGTGTCTTATGTAAATTTCCAGTAGATCCGTATTGACAACAAGCCCATGGAACCCCTTTACTTCCTCCCTGGAGTTGCAGGGATTTGATTCCAGCTCCCCTCCTTTGTGGCAGTGTGGCCTAGGCGAGCCACATCACCTCTCTGAGCCTCGGGTCCCTCCTCTGTAATGCAGGGATAGGAACACTAGCTCCCTTATAGGGTGATGGTAAGGATTAATGACTGCATACGTGCCAAGTGCTAGGGCAGGGTGAGGCAGTTGGCAGTTAATAAATAAGAAATGTCAGCTGTCAGCACCACAGTTTCTGTCATTACCAATGCCCTCCTTGGGGTTTGGAGTCAGAGAGATCTGGGTTGGAATTCCAGCTCTGCCACCCCCTAGCCATGTGATCTTAAGCTTATCACTCTTTTGGGCCTCAGTTTCTTCATCTGTAAAATGGGAGAATACCTTTTTAAAGGTTTGTTTGTGTGTTTATTTATTTATTTATTTAAGTAATCTCTACACCCAATCTGGGGCTCAAACTCATGACCTCGAGACCAAGAGTCACACGCTCCTCTGACTGAGCCAGCCAGGGACCCCAGAATAATGTCTACTTTGTAAGACAGTGAAGAATAAGAAATGAAAAAGACATACAGTGTTGAGCACAGCACGGAGCACAGGGTCTGGGGACCCTCCACAGGGAGGATTCCTATCCATTGCCCTTCTTTTCCCCCAGGAAGCCCTCCTCCTTCTACTCCCCGGCTCAGGCCTGACCCCTCCCTCGGCACCCCATCCCCAAGGGCCTCACCTTGGAAGACAACAGATGGTGGAACTGGGGGGTGAGATAGAACTGGATACCCTTCCAGGCGCCTGGGAGGGTGACTCCTCGGACCAGCAGCATGAGCAGAATGAGGTAGGGGAACGTGGCCGTGAAATACACCACCTGAGACGTGGTAAGTGGGGATGGAAGGCAGGGGTGAACTTCCTTCCACCCTGCTCCTCTTCCAGAAATCCCCATCTTACCCAACTTGCCTCCCCAACATTTGGGGAGGCCGAGCTGAGAACAGCCATCATCCACAATGCTTTTTCCCTCCCCGCCTCCCTCCCTCTCTCTGCACACGGATCCCTCATTAAAGTCCTTCGCTGCTTCCCAAGGTGTCCCAGCCCATCTACCCTCTCTAGCTCTGCTGCGCCCCCCTCCAGGCCACCCTTGGCCTTTGCCTGGAGGCCTTGCCTAGGGCTGATGAGTCTCTCCCTCCGTGTGTCCCCCCCTCCCCTCGCCCCCCGCCCATGCAACCCCCCTGTGTGGTCATTGGCCACAGCACATTCCCAAAGCCCCCTCCCCATCCTGACTCACAGACCCACCTTCCAAACATTCAACAAACACTTGAGGAACCTCTTCAAAGTCCCAAGCACTGGGTTAGGATACGAACATGAGTCACCCATAGGTCCAGTCCTTGGCAAGTTTCCAGTCTGGCGAACCAGCCTGGCCATCGTCCATCCTTGCCTCTACATCTTTCTTCAGGCAGTGCGTCTAACCCCCAGCCCCCACCCCTACCCCTAAACTCTGCCCCGTTGACGTCTATTCATCCTCTTGGGCTCAATCCGTGCTCTGCCGCCTCCTCCAGGAAGCCCTCACCCCTCCCAGCCCCTCAGGACTCTAGGACCTCCCAGGCCTCACCTTGCCCGAGGACTTGACCCCCTTGAGGATACAGAGGAACACGATGACCCAGGCCAGCAGCAGACAGAGACAGAGGTTCCAGCGGATCTCCCCGGGACTGCCAATGCCCTGGCTGCCTTGGATGTGGAGGACATAGCGGCTGTGGGGGAGGGAGATTTGAGGGTTCTCGGGTCACCCTGCCACACTCCATGGGCGTGCAGTAAAGCTGAGGCCAGCAAGGTCTCTCTTACTGGTGTCATCACCACCATGATTATCAGCTGGCCTATACTGAGGAGGATTACCCAATAGGCTGCTGGCACAATTTCTACTTTCCTTCCCTTAACCCTCACAAGGACCCTCAGAATACCATGACCATACCTGCTTCATAGATAAAGCCCCAGAAGCCAAGTACGTTGTGTAAAGTCACACAGCTGGTCAGCGAAAAGCTGGGATTAGAATTCGGGTCCACCTAACACCAGACCTTGGACTCGGCTTTCCAGGTGCATGCTGAGCCCCGTGGGGACGCCAGCCCATTCCTGCCCCCTGCCCCCCAACCATCCCCCCACCCCGGCAGCTCGGGGTCGGGGCGGGGGCCCTCCCAGACAGCTGCTGGGGCCGGCGGTGGCCTGACCTCCAGTACTCCTCGCTGGGGCTGACGGTGCTGGTGAGGTTGAGGGGCAGGGCCCCGTTGCCGTCCTTGGAGCCTCTGTGCTCGAGGCAGAGGTCGGTGTTCCACCAGTTGCCACAGTGCTCCCAGGGCAGGTTGCTAGTGAGGGAGGCGAAGAGGTAGAAGAGCACGTAGGCGATGATCATGTTGTAGTAGATGGCCACCAGGCCTACGATGAGCAGCATGGCCGCGCCGGCACCTGCGCAGGGGAGAGGGGTTGCCCTCGGGTGAAGCCTTCCTGCAGGCCAGGCTGTGCGGCCTCCGGAAGCCAGCCCCTCTCTCGGCTTCACTTCCGTCTCTGCCTAGAGGCTGGGGCATGGAGGTGGGGTGGACCTTCCTGCCTCCCCCGGCCCAGGCCCCTGCCAGGACTGTGAGGCCTCACCTTTGAAGAGGGGGCTGATCTTCCAGACGGCCAGGGGTCCCAGGCTGGAGAACTGGCCCAGAGAGAGCTCGAGGAAGAAGAGGGGGATGCCACAGATGGCCAGCATGAGGAAGTAGGGCACGAGGAAGGCGCCTGCGTGGAGGATGAGGGCGGTCAGGGAAGGTCTGGGGGGGGGGGGGCTTGCTCTCCTCCAGCCCCGCCCTCTTCTGATGGCAGACCCCTGGGACCCCAGGGAGGGCTTCTCCTGTGGATGGGGATGGCCTTTCATACCAGGTCACTGAGGGCTGCGAGGGCTGCTGGGGCTTTACTCGCCTCTGCAGCCCCAGTGCCCGGAGCAGGACCGGGCTCAAGGCAAAC
Organism: Ailurus styani; assembly: GCA_002007465.1. Classification (NCBI taxonomy): domain Eukaryota; kingdom Metazoa; phylum Chordata; class Mammalia; order Carnivora; family Ailuridae; genus Ailurus; species Ailurus styani. The sequence goes on along the minus strand of LNAC01000066.1, from coordinate 2,730,938 downwards.
ACTGGGATGAAGGAGTAAATGAGTGAATTCCCTGCTGAGAAAGTGCAGACTCCTCAGTAGGAAATCCTGGCACTCCGGATTTAGCCCCTGCCTACCTCCCGGGGTCATCTCTGCCAGGCCACCTGGGGGGCTTCTGGCTGCCACCAGTGGTCTCGTGTGCCCAGTCCCCCTCCCCATTTGCTTCCCCTCTTGATAGCCAGCTCCTTTAGAGGACTGCCCACCACTGCAGGGCTCCGGAAGTGCCAGCCGTCACACCAGCTGCCCCACCCCCCACCCCTTCAGGGGCTGAGCTCCCAGGCAGGCCAGTTAGAGACCTTCCCTGCGGTTCTATACAGCCCCACCTGGAGAGAAGAGCTCTGGGGATGAAGTGATTGTACGGTGGTCTGTGGCCAAGCCTCACTCAACTGCAAGGAGGGAGCCGGTCCCAGGAGAAAAGGAGGTCAGTACCCAGAAAGAAACAGAACTGGGAGCCAGGGAAAGGAAGAGCCCACAGAACTGCTGTGGGGTTCCCAGAGCATCACCAGAGGCCGGCTCCAGTGCCACACTTCCTGGTCATGACGCCTCATCTTGTCCTCGCCCCATCTCCTCCTGTTTGGATTTCTGCCCCTCTGCCAACAGGTGCTCTTCACGAGTTGGCAGAGACAGGAGGAGGGTTCGAGGGCGGGCAGGCGCGCACTGGCTCTGGAGAAGGTAGTCCTGGAGGCGGGATGTTGGGTCGGCCACCGGGTGACCGTGGACAGGGAAGCTGGCCTCTCCAAGCCCCGGCTGTCACATCAGGACAACCGAGCCTGCCCAGGAGGGTTGTCGTCAGGGTTAAATGCCTGGGGCTGGCAGATGGTGAGAGCTCACCCCAGCTATCATTAGGGACACTCAGAACAGTGACTTGATGGCGAAGCAGGGACAACAGAGGACTTGTTTAAGATGGGACCGGCTTCCGGTTTGTAGTCTGAACCGAAGGAACCAGGAGAGGAGGACAGATGGAAGATTCACAAGCGGGAAGGACTGGAGGGGTGAGGTCCCGGAGTGGCTGGGACGAGGGGGGACGGGAGAGCTGTGAGGGCACGGTGACCCCTGCCAGGCAGGCACAGCCTGCTGTCGTGAAGCAGAGGCAGCTTCTCTGCCCACCACTCAGGGCCCTCGAAGTGCCCAGGCTTCGGGGGAGAGGGGAGGAGGTATCCACGCCGGGCGTGAGAGAGAGGGAGGAGGGATTTGGGTGATGAAAAAAGACAAAGCAGTGAGAGCTTGCTTCTCCCAGCTCCAGGTCACTGCTTTCAGTGAATTCTGCTCAAGGCCACATAGGAGATGGTAGCCAAGGCCACTGAAAACCTCACTCCACCCCAAGCCTTGGCCTACGAGCCTAGACACCCCTCCAGCGGGCCCTCCAGCCCCTACCTCCTCCGTTGGTGTAGGCGCGGTAGGGGAAACGCCAGACATTGCCTAGGCCCACACAGTAGCCAATGCAAGACAACAGGAAGTCCAGCTTGCCCGTCCAGTTCCCCCGGTCCGCAGTGAAATCCACGTCCAGGTCTACATCGCCCTGGTCACTGGGGGTCATCAGCAGGTCGGGGGTAATGGGCTGCCGGTAAAAGAAACCAAAGAGGTGAGGCCAGGTTGGAACCGTGACACAGCTCACTGCCCCCCCACCCCCAAAATAAGAAGATGAAATCAAACAGGGCTGAATGCAAAGATGCTCTACGGGTTGAGAAAACCAACCGCTCTTACCTGGGCTAATATGTCATTTGCAGGGGCTCCTTGGGATGGCTTGTCACTACAAACTTAGGAGGCCAGCAAGCTGGCTCAGGCACTAAGAAAACCACCTTGATCTTAGTTCCGTGAACACAGAGGTCAAATCAAAGGATGGTCCTAGGTTGATGAGGATGACGACGATGATCTTCATAATAGTTACCCTGCCTTGAGCTCTTACTACGTGCTCAGAGCACTAAACGTCTCACCTGATCTCATTCTCAAAACAACCCTATGAGCTAAGTACTTGTCTAAGTGCTGTTTCAATCAAGAGGACCACTGAGTCTCAGAGAGGAGTCAGGACACACCTGAGGTTTTACAAGGCTGAGTGGTGGAGAGCTAGGTCTCAGGCCCAGAGCTTCCCAACACTGAAGCCTGTGTCTTCAACCTACAGTGGTGGCCTTTTGGCTACTCCATTCTAAGCACTGTATTTTAAGAAAGACACACGTAGCTCAGAGCATGTCTACAGGGCAGACGGCCAGACAGGAGGGTCTTTGGGAGAAGCAGTCACAGGAGGACAGGGGAATAAGTGGGGGTCCTCAGCATAGAAAGAAGAGGACTTGGAGGGAACACGGCCTCCCCCGAGGGAGGAATTCAGTTTATGCTCTGGTGGCTCAAGGAGGCCTACAGAAGACTGTGAATCTTAGTTCACGAGCAGGAAGAGGCTATTGCGTTCGGACGTATCTCACAAAAGTCATAATCTTCTTGTCACTGAAGGAGAGAGGCAGGCACAGAGGGGAACGGAAGCCAGCTGTCCTTAAGAACCCTGCCTGACATTCAAGGAGGGTGGGGAAGCCCACTGGGCCTTCTCCCTCCAGACTGGGGCTGGGAAACAGAGGCCCTCCTGCTTGTGGCTGCTGGGAGGATGAGTTGGAACATCTGGGAGCTGCCCAAACTGAGGGCCTGCAAGGAAGCCCAAAGATACCAGGGTAACTATCCAAAATTCAGAGAGTGAGCGGTTCCCCCAAAGTGTCTCCTGGAATGGGTCACAAGAAAGGGACAGCCATGCCCTTCCCACTTGCCTCTGAAATTCACACCCAGAACAAAGAAGGATGGAGCGGCAAAGAAGGCCAGTTGTCCAATAGCATCATGGTTCTGAGAGAGGAGAGAGGCCCCCCTCTGCTTCTGCTGAGGAATGACTGTGAGAAAACAGTGATACCTCTGGACTGGGAGTCAGGAGACTACAGTTCTCATCCCAGGTCTGTGCCACTTCATGGTGTGACTTGAGGAAAGAGTTTTCTGAGCCTCAGTTTCCCCATCTCTACACTGAGGGGGTTGAATAAATCAGGGTTTCCAAAAATACACAGCTTACGATGTTCATAGGTGCTCAGTGTAAGAAAAGGATTCTTGAGTCAAAGAAGTTTGGGGGACACTGGGTTAACATAAAGCAAGATAGTTTTCTTTGCTGCAGGACTTGTCAGATCCTTTAATGCACCAATACCCTCAGTGACTGCCTAGAATAGACAGTATTCTGCAATCCTATTTAAGAAAAGGGTTTTAAGAAGCTGGCATGCTGAGAGTTACTCAGAGAAATGTAGGTCTATCTGTTGGTCTTCTGGCTCCGATGGTCTGTGAGGCAAGCTTCATCAGAGACTCCCCTGAAGACATTAGCAGTGGTTGAAAACCAGATTGGATTCTAGGTCGGGGACTTGGTAATTGCCGACTGACCAGATATTTTTTTCCCCTAAAACTGCCCTTCCTGGCACCGGTCAAGTAGGCGTCTACACACAGATTGGGTGGTGACAGAGGAGGCTTGGCAGGGGATTTCTCCAAGGAGCATTGCCGGGATAAAGACGGTGAAAGGAGAGTGCATGTGTCATAGGACTGGACGTGTCTGGGAGAAGTGACAGGGTTGGGGCAATGGGCTTGGAGGGTCAGAACGGGGGTAAGAGTCTTGGGTTGGCTCTCAGTCACGGTGGCGACCATGGTAACGATCTTGCCTGAGGCTGGCTATTGGCCAGAGGGGCAGTGGCAACAAGGACAGCCTGGCATAATTACGGGTGATGGCGATGCTGGTGATAATGAACGTGAACCAGCCGCTTTTCCAGTAATTGGGCTTGTGGTGATCTCAGACATACTGGGCTGAGGGTAGCGGCAGCCCCCAGACCTATCTGAAACCCACCCCCACCCTCTGATGCCCGTTTCCACAAGGTTCCTTCCCAGCTGGCCCTCTGGAATCACCCCCTGCCAGGTGAGGTCCGGGAGGGATGGAGGACCAGCCAGTTGACACTGGCCCCTGAAGCGGGGTTGTGTGGTCACCCTGTGGGCCCCCCAGCCCTGTTCAGGCCAGCTGGCAGGAGGGCCCAGTAATGAGGTTCCTCTGATCCCTCCTGAGAAGCTGCTGCCCTTTCTCCGCTCACAGAGCAGTCCCGGCTCTCTGTTTCCATGGTGACAAGAGTTCCAAGAGCAGGATGCTGCCAGCTCTCCTGTCCCCCTCCTCCCCCAATCAGAGGGAAGCCTGCTCCTGCTCCAGGCACAGGAGATTGGGTCCTCCAAAGAAGAGCCAATCCCAAGACCACCCAGAGCCCCCAACCCCACCATAGGGTGAATCCCAGGAGGCCGGCACAGAGAGGATACGACTGACTGGGACACATAACCCAATCAACAGGGCAGAGTTGGAAGCTTAATGAGTCGCCCCACACTTCTGCCTGGGTGTGAGGATCCCACCCCCGATTCCCCCACGGCCTATCCCAAGTCACACAGGAACATAATCCTGAGTTTGCCAGACCTACACCCCCTCTCTTAGGGACCAACAGATGTAGGTCACCAGCAGTGGCAGGTGCTGGAAGAGGTTAGCCTGCCCCAAGCCAAGGCTCTCATAGCTTCTTCGGGATGAGAGAGACAATAGAAATCTGGAATCCAGCTTCGTCGCTGAGCAGATGAGGAAACTGAGTTTCAGGAAGGGGAAGGGATGAGCCCAAGGTCAAATAGCAAGTGAAGGGCAGAGCAAGCCCAGACTCCACACCCCTGAATCAGCCCAGGGCTCATCTCTGAATAACGCTGCTCCTTTGCTGATACCTGGTATTTCTTCCCTCCCTGCCCCCTTCACCTTGAGAGCAAGGGAGAGGACACTGAGGCCAGGTGGCCCCGCCCCTGCCCTGTGGGCCCCTAGGTCACTCAGCCCATCTTTAAGAAGGCAGCAAGCTGCATCCCCCATGACTGTTTCCCCCTTGTCTATAAAATGGGGATAGCAAGACCCAGCCCCCAGAATTTTGGGAGGATTCCATGAGATAAGGCTTTACAGAACATGGCTGTTTACACAGCCTGTGGCCCTGTGGCAGTGAGGGGCAGGAGCTCTTGTGGGGAGAGAGAGGAAAGAGGAGGGAGTAAGAGAATGGAAAAGAATGGCGGGCAGGACCCAAGAAGACCCAAGAGACCCACAAATGGCCCCAAGAAGTCATTCACGGCAGTGAATAAAAAAGACCCACTTATCATAGCTGTTCCACGCCCCACTGCGCAGGGGCAGAAGGCTTGAATGGGGGGCGGGGGCGGGGGCGGTAACACCAGCCCCTCCGAGTTCTCTCTCCCATCTACAGCTGCCAGCCCCTGTGGGGTCACCACATCCCCCGAACCCCCCAGGGACAGTGGGGCTTACTTTGGTGCCTTGATCCTGGAGCTGGATTGGCAAATGACAGTCCAGCTTAGAGAATGGACTCGCCCAAAGTCACACGGTAAGAGCATCTGCAGAAACAGTGCCCAGGAGTTCTGACTCCTTGGCTAGGACTCGTACTTTTAATCCAAAAGCGAGAAAACTTGACCCAATACTCTCCCTCCCCGCACCCCCCACGGGCTTCTTGGCTGGGTGGTCTAACCCCAAAGGGCAGGTGGGGAGGGGCTGCGGTCTCAGCCCAGGGCTCCAGAAACACAGATTTGGCCCCCTCTCTCGTGCCAGCTTCCACCCCACCCCCATATCCCCTGGGTCTCCCGTTTCCTTCCTCCCTGCCTTTGCCTCCAGTCAGCCCTGCTGACAGGCAGCCTCGGGTCTTAGCAGGGAAGCTAAAGCTGGTGCGGAGGAAGCAGGTGGCGGCCCCCCGCAGGGCAAAGGCTCGGGCAGGAAAGACAGCGTCCCCCTGCTGGTTCTCGGAGGATGCTTCAGCGTAGAGCGCGGATGAGGGCCAGAGCGGCTCCCCGCCCCCCACCCCCGAAATTGGTCCATCTCGAGGCTGGCGCTCAGCTATTCTAACACCCACAACCCCAATCAGCCCCCGGGGGAAATGGGTGGGGGACTGGGAAGGGGCAGGCGCCTGGCCCCAGCCACCCCTACCCCATGCCTCCTGGGGTTGCAGACACCTGTTCGAAGGACCTGGCCCGATGAACCTCAGCCCCATCACACAACACCGGGACCCCCAGATGGCGGAGGCCGTGTAGCCACCCTCCACCCCCCTGCAGGCCGTGACCCCGCCCCTCCTTGCCACCTAGCTCAGCCCGGGCTCCCCAGGTGCCCTCTCGGACCCTCCCGGGGCCTGGATGGGGGCGGGCCTCTGCGCCCCCCCCCTCAGGTGCGCCCCCGCCCCCGACTGCGCCCCGGTCCTCCTGCCCTACCTTGCGCTGGTGAGCTCCCTGGAGCTTCTTCATCTTGGAGGGCTGGTTGCCGGGGCTTCCTGGCTTGGCTTCCCCTGAGAGCAGAGAGCGAG
>LNAC01000066.1:2703089-2724297 GCA_002007465.1 Ailurus styani | reverse complement strand
CTGCCGCGTCTTTGCCCCGGCGGCTCCCGCGCGCCGGCTGGGGGGGCGCGGGCGCGGGCGCAGGCGGGGCCGTCTGTCGGCTGCGGGCGTGGGGCGTGGGGCGCGGGGCGCGGGCCGGGCGCTGCCAACGCTCTGCTTCTCCCTGCGCAGCGCCCGAGCCTGGGGAGGGGTGCACGGCTGCGCCCGCGGAGACACCCAGACAGACGGGCTGACGGACGGACAGCCGGGGGATGCGCGCGCCCCCGCACGCAGAGCTGCGGATTGGAGCGCGGGAGGAGGGGGTTCCGCGACGGAAACCCTCGGAGGTCTGGAGACCTCGGCCACCGTCTCCTGCGTGACCTTGGGCAGGTAACCTGCCCTCTCTGGGCCTCCCTTTCCTCAGTCGGGCGATGAGAGAGGCAGGCCACGTGCGGGGACACTAAGGGCCGGGTCCTGGTTTCAGCGATCCAGTGCCTCCTCTTTGCTATGTGACCTTGCCCACGTGACTCAAGCTCGCCGCGCTTTTCCAGATGAAAGATGCCTTTTCATCTGGAAAATGGGGATGAGAATCTTACACCCCTTACAGTGATGGGAGGAATGCAGGGAGACTGTGCATAGAAGACACGTAGAACAGGGCCTGGCACATAGTAGGGGCTCAGCTGCCACTGATTATGAGTTGCCCACTCCTACCACAAAGGAACGGCAGCCACGAATCCGGTGCGTATTCAGTCGTCCCAGCGACCAATATTTATTATGCCAGATCCCAGGCTAGGCCTTATTGTCTCAACACAGTGCCCCGGAGAGGCGGACAGCATCGTCCCCACTTTACCAATGAAAAAACCGAAGCAGAGATGTTAAGTTCCTCACTCAAGGTCACAGAGCTAGTGAGTGACACCAGTGACAGAGTCAGTCCTCATGGACCTTCTGGGTGGTGTGGAAGGTTTCTCCTTTTGCTGGGATGAGAGAGATACAGGGAGGATTGGGCAAGAAGAGACAGGGCAAGCATCACCATGCCGTTGTGATGGCTTGCGACTTAGATCATGAGCACCTGGGTTCCTCTCCACCAGCAGGATGACCTCAGGAATGTTATAATTTTATACCTCTAAAATGAATTTACACCAGCGACACCACGCCTGACCAACCTCTCCGGGCATTGTGAGGGTCCGTGTGAGCCTGTGACTAGAAGGGGAAATTATTCGCTGGGGTGTTCATACCCGTTGGTCTGGTAGATGCTGGCAGACCTGGCGTATTTATTGTAAATCATGCACCTTTCACCCACCAGTGTCCCAGTTAACCAACATGGGGAAGACTCTGGGGAGAGTTGAGGATCAGGGCTTGCTGCCTCTCATACCCCTGGAGCCTGGAAGGAGCCAAGAAGGGCTTAAATCGAAGCACAGGCCTGGGTAAAGGGCCTGGCTCAGTCCCAGACCTGCCTCTCCTCCCGAGGTCCCACCCAGCTGCTCCTTCCTTTCAGCCTGGCCTCAAAGGGCGGGCCAGGGGCTCTCCAGACTCAGGAGGAAGGAGCCCTTTGGGCATGAATGTGAAGGGAAGGAGCATTCAGGAAACCCTTCTGTGTTCATTGGATGAAGGCTTATATACAGTATCTAATTCGTTACTCTTTCCAACAGCCTAGGAAGACAGGTTTCTGCACCCCCATTCTGCACCCGAGGAAAGCATCTCAGAGGAGGGAAGTCATATACCCAAGGTCACACACGGCATGGAATCTCTGGGCTTGGGAGAGGGCAAAAGCCCCCCTGCCCCTGCCCAGGGACTGTCACCACTTCTGTCACAGGACAGGCTGCAGCTTTGCTGAACAACCCCATCATTAGACACATGGGTTTCGTTAGACCCTATGGAAGGTCCAGAGAACCACAGGAAGAGGGAATAGAGGTGAGGCATTTGCTCAAGAGCCCTGGGAGCCTGGCCTCTTTATGGAGCCTTACCAGTTGCACCTGCTTCCCCCGGATTCAGCCCTGGGGGGAGCCAGCCTTTGGGGTAGTGGGAGGGAAAAGAACTGGATCTTTCCTTTAACCTTCCTCAAGGAAACACATCATGGGGTGACCACTGAACATCCATGGCCATCACTGGGGCTGTGTATGCAAATGGGTCCAGGCTCACACTTTTCAAATGGGGAAACCGAAGCCCAGAACAGGCAGGACTAAAAAAAAAAAAAGGAAAAGAAAAGAAAAGACTTACACAATCACACTGCATGAAGTGGAGGTGGGATTAGTCCTGACATCTGCTAATCTGACCCCACTCAGGTTCTGCCCTCCCCTTTCTGCCATCGTCCGCCCTAACCCCGCAGCCCTTGTTGGAAAAGTCTGGTCTTCTGCAAACAAACAAAACGGCAACATCTTCTAGAAGATATTGTCCACATAAGCCCACTACTAAAGCCCCAGTCTGATGATCATACAACTGGTCACGAGTTCAGCCACCAAGCACATTTGACACCATCCCTTCTCCCTCATCCCAGAGCAAGTTTGGGTACTCCTGGGCAGAATCACTATTTAGGAATCCTAACCAGTAAATAATCTATTTCCCTTCCCCCCTTCCCACACCTCTCTCTCTCTCTCTATTTCTCCTGGTCTCACTTCAAACCAGAATGGAGATGTGTGCTGATTTAAGGAAAGCGTTAGATGAAAATGTACTTCCTTTTATTATATAGGGAGATATTTTTAAATGCGTATAAATAAACATTTTTAATTTGCTAAAACGTTCAGACTTTATTGCTGCAGAGCATGTGTTTTGTTACACCAGCGAGCGGCGACTGCGAGAAATGAGGAATCAGACTGTTGGTCCATCTGGTATGATTCAGAGAAAGTGGCTCCAGAGCCGTCGCACTAGGACGGGATTGCCCTCCAAAGCCGCCCTGGCCGAGGCCTGCTCTGCTCCCCGGTTCTGCATCCCGTTGGCTGGGCACCCCAGGCACCTGGAGTGGTTTCCTGGGAGCTCCCCAGTCCTCCTGCCCCCTCCTCCCCCATCATAAGCCGTTACACGTGCATGCACACATACATACCCTGGGGGGCAGGAGACCTCCCCTATTCTTCGTGCTGGGCTGAGTCCCCCCCTTGAGCTGAGCCATGCCCCTCTCTGCTCGGCCCACTCCGATCCCTTGGCAGTCGGTGGGATTGGCTCCTCCACAGATGGAGGCTCTCGGCGCAGCATTAGGGGGCTGCAGGGGAGGTTGCATGGAAAACATGGTGCTGATGTGCCTGCTTCTGATTTGCGAGAGGCCATGACCAGGCCACGCGCCTCTGAGGACAAGGCTGAGCTGTATGTGATGTTTGTCCGGATCCCCTGTCTCCAGCACCAGCTCGGGCCCGGCACCTGGGGAGGGTGGCATAAAATTGCTATACGCAAAATAGAAGCAACAGCAGCTGTTTCTGGCGGGAAGGCTGGAATACCTCTTAGGCATTGGGTGGTCTGATGGGACATTCAGGGTCCCTTTCCTGAGCCATAGCACCCTGGGCTCTGATGGAACTGAGGGCTAGGGAACACACCCTTCACAAGGCAGCCCATGACACTACTTGGAAGTTATTTGAGATCAAAGTTTCCTTTTCCCTGGAGCTCATTCACCAACTGTTTGGTGATCACCAGCCGACTTGTGGGCCACCCCCCCGCCCCCCAGCCCCTGACCTCCCATGTGGGCAGCAGACACAGCTGACCTGGCCTGCCAGGCCTGGCCACTGACCTCCCGCCAGACAGAGGTTTTCCTGTGGCTGGGGACAGGCTCGTCCTGCCTCAGACCTCCCAGGCTGCCATCTGCCCTCAGCACTGGGGGGCGGGGGGTTAGTTAGAACATTAGGCGGGCCTGCCAGCATCTCACACTGGGGATACAACAGCCCCATGAGCAGGTGGCTAAATCACAGCACCTACCCTAGACACAACTCTGAGACAGGTTCAAGGACTTTATTTCCATTTGACAAATGAGGAGGCTGAGGCTCAGAGAAGCTAAGTGACTTGCCTGAAGTCTCAGAGCTGAGAGGCAGTAAACTGGAGGCCAGGCCATCTGACACTGGAGCCTGCTGCCGAATGCTGAGTCCCCCCAGCCCACAGCATCCCCACACTCTGGAGGGTGTGGTGTCCAGTGGGGTGCTGGCAGGTGCTAGTAGGGGGCTCCCGGGTAGCAAAGCATGGAGAATGCTGGATTAAAGAAAATTCAAGGGATTTCTTTGCTGTAGGACTTATCAGAGCCTTTGATGTGTTAATGTACCACTGGGACTCCCCCAGAAGCGTTGAGTCTATAGGACTTCCTAAACTTACTGGACCTCAGTTATATTTCTTTTTGGTAAACAAACTCCTTGGTTTTACAGATGGGGAAATGAGGCTCAGAGAGGGAAAGGAGTTAAGCCGGGGTCACACAGCAAATATTTTTGAAGATCAGAAAACTATATCCACTCACTGCCAACCACTCTCCCACCAACCCTCTTCCTCTGCTTTTGGAACCATAGTCCTTTTCCTGGCACCACCGTGCTCCCATGCCTTAGATACCCACCATCTTCAGGGGAGCTGCAGGGTCTCCCAGGCCACTGGCAGGAGGAGAGAGGGAAGTGCCTGCTGCTCTTCAGGGGCTAGTGCGGGGCTGGATCCACCTTGTGCGTTGTTGTCATGTGTCCCAGGAGCAAAGGGCAGGAAGGCAGGCTACGCACACTTTTTTATGGCTGGGCCACATCCCAGAACAGTAAACAGAGGGGCAGGCTGCTGGCATCAGAACCTTGTAGGGAGCAAAGGCCCCGGGTGGCAGACTTCTGCCTACCTCTGGAAGGGAGTTGAGAACAGTAGCTTTTCTTAGGAGTTTTAAAACATCATACTTTAAGTTCCTATTGTTCATATTCTTTTTTACCATTCCTCTTTTCTTGCCCTGACAGCACCTACTAGATCTTTAGGCCTCTATCCAAATACCACCTCCTCCGGGAAGCCTTCCAGACCTTCTGCCCTAAGCTGAGAGCCCACTCTGGACACCCTGGAGGCTCTCTTCCTTTGATGCCCAGAGCTGAGCTCCAACTGGGAACTTTTGTGGGGCAAGGACTGTGCTGTCACTAGGCTCAGCCATGCCTGGCACCTGGGGCTGCTTAATGAATACCAGCTGTGGAGTGAAAAATGTGAGCTGAAAGTGCTTGAAAATTTTTAAAAAATATATTGGGTCTGATGAATCTGCTTACAAAATGGATTTACAGTTTTACGTAGTCTCATAGACTTACTCTAACAACGTCCTGTTTTGATCTTTCAAACACATTTTAAAGGTGACCTTGTTAGAGAAATACAGAGACTGGAGGAGACTATACAATTGTTAGGGAAGGGCGAGGATGCTTTGTCCTTCTTTAGCATCCTCCTTGAATGCTGGGTATAATGATTTTTATACTTTTTTTCGAAAACAGACAAAAAGATTACTCTTGAAGCTGCATCCAAGAGATTCCACTCTGTTTGGTCCAGAGAAAGTCCCCCAGGGACTCCCTAGGGCCTGGGCCCTAAGGGACAGCCTAGGGGTATAGGAACTAGGCAGGTGGACCGCCCCCCCCCAGCCCCCTCTGCCTGTCCCCATCTGGGGACCCCATTGAGAATGCTAGTGGGGGCATATGGCTCTGCAACCCAGAGGGGACGGTCATCAGAGCCTCTTGCTCTGGCCCAGTCTTGTGGGTTTTGTGCTTGCATCCGACCTAGAGCGATGGGGTAATTTGCGACGGGGACAGCTGGAGGCGAAGCTGCAGGAAGAGGCGGGTGGAAGCTGACCTCATCCTTTCCCCTCGGGTCATGGGCGGCAAGCATTCCATCTTCTCTCGGCTATAGCTCCTTCCTCCTGAGTCGGTCCAGGCCGTCCAGTGGCCTCCAACCCTTGAACCCACGGAGGAGGAGGTGAGGCCTGGGGACTTATCATGGCCCCTCGCTTAGCCCTCTAGGGATTGAGAACCCCCCCCCCCCGAGGCCTAGAACACAGGAGCTGGAAAGGTCCTTATCCCACAGGCTCCAGGCATAAATGGGCCAAGGGGATGCAGGGGCTGGGCGGGCAACTTGTCCAAGGTTACCCAGGAGGTGAGTGGCAGGGCTGGGGCTCAGACAAGGCCTCGTAGGCCCTAAGCCACATGGCCCGCACCTGAGTCTCCAGCCGCCCCCCCATACCCCCCAAGACTGGGCAGGGGGCTAGGGCAGATACTCCTCCTTAACAGGCATTGGGGAGGCGGCTCCCAGGATGCTGGCAGAGCTGGGGCACAGGCTCCCCAGGGGCGGCCCAGCTGCGGCGGGGGGGACTTCGTGGGCTGGTGGCTGGGGGGGTGGGGGCTGCTGCTGCTGCTGCTGCTTCTTGTTCACTTTGCGCTCCTTGGCCCGCCGGTTCTGGAACCAGATCTTCACCTGCGGTGTGGGAGAGCAGAGAGGGGCTGGGTGGTGGGAAGACCAAACGGCAGAGCACGAGGAAGGGAGGAAGGACAGCTGGGCTCTTATTTCCCCCAATGTGGGGTTTATGGCCTCCCTCCTGGCTCACCACCCAGACTATTCATGGCCCTGAACACATCCTCCCCTTCTAGAACCTGCTCCCCGACCCTAAAGACAATTTCTCTGTAACCCTCTCTGTCCCCATTTTGTAAGACCCCCTCCTCCAGGAAGACTTCCCTGTGCTCCCTGTAACTGCTCCCTCCTTGGGATTTAAGCAGCCATCATCCTAGCTGCTGCAGCCTATAGCTAAGCAGCTCAGTTTCTGGTGTGCTGTGTGACCCTGGTCAGGAAACTCAGCCTCTCTGTTCTCCTCCCCAAGTTTATAATCTGCCTGACACCCTGGAGGCCAGACTCCCAGTACCGCTCCTGTGGTGACGGTGGGGGAACCCACACACCTGCCGCTCAGTGAGCCCCAGGTTGGCAGCGAGCTCGGACTTCCGCCGGATGGTGATGTAACGGCTATAGTGGAACTCCTTTTCCAGCTCCAGGCGCTGGTGGTCGGTGTAGACCACGCGGTATTTGTCCTTGGTCCGGGTCTTCCCTAAGAAGCAGAAGGGCCAGGAGGGGAGGTGAATGGGTGGAGGGGGGTGGCCTGAAAATCTCCAGCAGGGCCCCAGGGATGACGCAATCAGATTCCTGGAAGGAGGACCCCGAGGTGGGGAGGGACGCCCACCCGGTCCTGGGGGTAAAGATCGGTCTCCCCCAGGGTCAGGCTTGGAGACCACCAGCCTGAGAGGCAAGCGCTGTTCCCACGCCCCTTCAGGGAGGCACGAGGCTCAGAGAGGACAAGCCATCTTCTCAGGGCTCCACAGCAAGCTGCTAGTGGAGCCGGGGTTTCACTGCAGCTCCCCTGACCCAGAGCCCTACTCTGATCCGCCAGCCCTGCCGGCTTCCCACCCGCGCCCTCGGCAGTTTCCAGGTGCGGCTGGGCAACAGACACGTGGGGAACTTGGGAAAAACACAGCTTCCAGGACACCCCTGACCCTGTGAGCCCGAAAGCCGGCCGGGAGCGGGGGGGGGGGTCGAATCGGCATTTTCTTTTATTTTTTTAGATTTTATTTATTTTTTTAAGCAATCTCTACACCCCACGTGGGGATAGAACTCACGACCCTTAGACTGAGTTGCGTACTCCGTCAACTGAGGCCCCCAGGCCCCCCTAGAATCTGCATTTTTAGCAAGCTCCCCGGGTGGTTCTGATTCAGGATCCTGAGACCACGGGTCCTCACACCAGAGACACAGAGGGACCCCTGGCAGCCCAGGGCAGATGGAGAGCAATGACAAGTCAGTGGCTCCTCTCCCCAGCACAGAGGGAGAGTGGGGAAGAGCCACCGCGGGCAGAGGCAGAAGCTTGCCGCTCCGTCCTGGGCTGGGTGCTCTTCACTTCCTGTCAAATGCCTGGCAGCTGCTGGCCAAACACAGAGGACCTGTCAGTTATCTCCGAAGGCCCCAACCCTGGACACCAAGCCTAGAGCCATCCACACCACTGCCTCTTCTGTGGACACAGAGCCGTGACTCAGGCTCAGGCGACAAATATTTACTGAGCTCCTGGTGTGGGCCAACCACTGGGGTACACCAGCAAGCAAAAACTAAAAAAAGTCCCTACTCTCAATAAAATTAGGTTCTAGTGGAGCCTAGCCAAAATAATCAGAGATCCAAATACTTTGATATATTAACGATAAGTATTTGATATGTTAATTGATAAGTATTCCTGAGAAGAAGGTGGCAGGGAGTTTGGGGAGGAGAGAGTAGGCGATTTTAAAGAGTAGTCCATGAAGGTCTTACAAGGAAGGGAAATTGAAGCAAAGATCTGAGGGAGGTGAGGGAAAGGGTCATGCAGGTATCTGGGGCAGAGGGCTTCGGGTGCAGGGAACAGCAAGTGCAAAGGCCCTGTGGTGGGAGCATGCCTGACACCTGATGTGTGAGGAACAGTGCAGAGGCTGGTGTAGCCAGAGTGCAGTGAGCAAGGACAGAGGGGCAGGTTGTCCAGGGCCTTGCCAGCCATGGAAAGGCCTCTGGATATTACTCTGCCCGGGATGGGAGCCATTGCAGGCTTCTGAGCCCAGGAGACAGCAGGTCTGAGGTAGGTTTTAATCTGACTCTGGCTGCTGTATGGAGGACCGACTGGCAAGAAGGGGGAAGCACAGACAGGCTTGCAACAACCCAGAAGAGAGGAGGCTGTGGCTTGGCTTCTCTACAGGGCTCAGCCTGGGGCCGGGAGCGGGATTTGAGGACTGCCCGGGGTTAAAGTCAGGACTCTCTTTGGGGCTGGGATCAGAGGTCTGTCTGGAGAGCATATTAAGAGTCATGCTTGGCCCGGGCTGGTGCGGGGGCCTGACTAAACACCAGTTTCCTTCGTAAGAAGCTCAGTACTTGGCTATAAATAGGAGGCACACGCAAGCACTCTCAGACCTACACATGTCCAGCAGGGCATGGTGGGTCTCGGAACAACCGTGGACCCTGTTCTACCTCACCCAGTTGCCCCACACAGCCTGGCCTTCACCTCCCAGGGTCACGGCTCTGGCTCTGCCTGTCCCTCGGCCCCTCTGTGCTAACCACCCACCCCTCTTCCAGCTCCTGCCCCACTACCAAGCCCACACAGCTTGGCAGGACAGCCGCTGGGCTCCCCAGGAGCCAAATGGTTTTGCAGAAAATGGGAGACAACAGATGTTTCTGGGCTTTTTTTCCTTGGGTTTCCTGCCAGAGCGGCAGAACTTCACTGGACTCTTCCCTATCCACTGACCTCAGCCCACCACCCGATGTAGCACGGGAAAACATCGGCGCTCGGCCAGGCCTGGCCCAGGAAAGGGACAAGGGAGTGGCTGCTGAGGCCTTGGCTCCAGATGGGCCTTCCCTTGGCCTAGAAAATTCAACGCCGACTCAAAAACAGTTCTGCCTAATGCGCCACCCCCAGAGCCCGGAAGAGCTCTGAATCTTCACTGGGCTAAAGCCTGAAGGGCTCAGTTTAGTTCCTCCCATTTTACAGATGAAGAGACTGAGGTTCAGGCAGCTAATACAGATGCCGGAGAAGCTTTGTAAATCCTTCAAGTCCAAGCTGCCCTGCATAGTCAGGGTCACCGAAGCCCTGGACAAGCGTGGACTTGCCCAAAGCCATTTCACCTGGTCGAGAGTTCCCACTCCCTACTCTTGGCACAACTCATCACCCCATCAGGCTTAGGGTCCACAGAGCCCCCCCTGAGAAGCCCCCTGAGCCTTAGCAACAGAAGGTCCAACAGTAGACCACCTGTCTACTTGAACTTGTGGGGAGGGAGGGGCCAGATCATGGGGAAGGCAGGCCCCAGGGAGCTCTGGGCCAGGCTAGATGGTCCGCAGGCTGGGTGGGCCCTTGAAAATGCCCAGAACACTCACAGCCTGAAGTGGTGGCACGAGTCTCCCTTCCCACCCAAGCAGCCTGAGAGATCACAAGCAGCACTTGTAAAGAGACCCTTTTCCTTAGGCATTTAGCACTCACTCCCATCTTTTTGATGAGCAAATGGGGCTCCATCCCATTTTCATAGCTGGGGGAAACAGGGGCTCAGAAAGGGCCCATCCTTCTAGAGGGCCATCCTGCCTGGTGGTGTTATCAACCCCGGGCTCAAGTGACCCAAACTGTCGCCTGAATCCTCCCGATCTGAGGAGTGGGGAACGACACAGGGGACAGGGCTTTAGCAGTATAATTATTTCTCTCTGTTCTAGCAAAGCTGCCAGAGAAGACCCAGCCCACAGGCCCCGTCGCCTCCTCCCTGTGCCCAGGAGATGGGCTGGTGGGCTCAGGAACCACTGGCCAACCTCTTTCGGGTGGAGCTCTCAAAGCACACCATTTTACTGCTAAGAAAATGGCTCTGCCGAAGAACAAAACATTTGGTATCTTGCTGTGGTCGAGGAACCAAGAAATCGTATATGCTGTCTGGGGCATGATAACAGCAACATCCTCCTTGGAGTCCAACTTGGTAACATTTAGTGTCATTTCATACACACGTACCCTCTGACCCATTGGTCCCACTGCCAGGAATTGATCTCACAGAAACATGCCCAAAGCCATTGCTGTTTCAAAAGGCACAAGACTAAAAGCAATGAACATGTCTATAAGTAGGGTACTTGTTAGGGGTGTCTGGGGGGCTCCATCAGTTAAGCAGCTGCCTTTGGCTCAGGTCATGATCTCAGGGTCCAGCATCAGGCTCCATGCTCAGTGGGGAGTCTGCTTGTCCCTCTTCCTCTGCCCCTCTCCCCAGCTCAGGCTCTCTCTCATTTGCTCTCTCTGTCTCTTAAAAAAATAAATAAAATCTTTTAAAAAAAAGTTAAATAAGAGATGGTACATCCATGGACAGAAACATTATGCAGTCATTAAAAAGAAGTTATAAAGCTCCCCAAGTACTAATATGCAGCAATTTCTAAGATATATGGAGTTAAAAAAAAACAAGACATAGAATGTTATGAATTATATGTTACTCTTTTTGTATAACAGTTGAACACACACTCACATACACACACACTCATACACACGTGTGTAGGTAGACTCTTTCTGAAAGAAAATACAAATCAATAATAAGCCTCTGGAGAGGGAACCAGAAGCTAGCTTCCTTCCTTCCTTCTTTCCTTCCTTCCCTCTCTCTCTTTCTTTTTTTTTTACCATGTGCTAGGTGAATTTGTATTTTTATGATTATTTTTTTTTAAGAAAGAGAGAGAGAGAGTAGGCTCCATGCCTGGCACAGAACCCAGAAATGGGGCTCGATCTCATGACCTGAGCCGAAATCAAGAGTCAGACGCTTCACCGAATGAGCCACCCCGGCACTCCTGAATTTGTATTTTAATGACAGTCAGGAGCCCTGGGCTCTAGTCTCTGAGCCAGAATTCTCAACTGCCCCAAGTCACCCTCCCTTCCCCCTCCTGTGAGCACCTGTGCCACCCCAGGAGCCTAGGAGGGAGGGGACAGGGAGGTGCGTGAGAGCAGCGGGCAGGGAGAGGGCCCCAGGATGAATGATTTACAGGTCCCTGGGACGCTGGTGCCGAGAGGGAAGTCCGGGCTCCTGCAACAGGTGTCTGATGGGGGCCGGCCACTCCCAGCCACCTAATGAATAACCCTCTGGGCCAGATGCCAGTGCAAGTGGGCAGGGGCGTGGGAGGGGAGCCCCTCCGGCTCCTCAGTGGAGAGCACAGCAGGGAAGACGCTTGGATAACTTACCCGGAGGAGAGGCTTCCTCTTTGCTCTGGCTTTGGGATGCGAGTAATGACCCACCCCCCACCTGTGTATATTAGGTGGCTAGGAAGATAGCACATCCCCGGGCTCCCAAAGCATGCACAATGGGGGGCCCGGAAAGCTTTTCAAAAGCACAGATTCTAGACCAGAAATTCAGATTCAGTGGGGCTAAAATGAAACTCAGGGATTTGCTACTTGAACAGCTGTCAGGGGACCCTGACATGTGGTTATTGGGGTAAACGGACCTCTGGGATTGGGCAGGACAGCTTCTTGCTGGCTGGGTGAGGGAGGACTGGTCACCCCATCTCTCTGAGCTTCATTCTCTGTATCTCTAAAGTGGGGATCACTATTACTCTATAATGGCCAACCTGTCCACGTTGCAGGTGCCTGTATACACCTCTCAACAACCTATGAAGCTGACCAGCTGTGATCCCCATTTTCCGATGAGCAGACTGAGGCTCCGAGAGGTCCACACATCTGGCGGGTGGGATTTCAACTCAGGTCTGTCCCGCCTCGGAAACAGCACTAGAACCCCTCACACAGTGTGCGGTCTCCCGTCATTACCTCCAACCATCAGGGGCGCCGGGATCGCTCTAGAAAAATGGTGCACAGGGATGGGTAGGTGTTACTCGTCTCCAACAGCGGCGGGGTAGCCGTGGGGCAGAAAGGCTGGGAAATGGATCTGGGCGATGGGTGAGGTGTTGGATGAGACTGTTTATTTATAAGGTCCCTTCCAACTTGGAAACACTAAGCTCCCAGTGTTTGTTGATTCTCCGGTTGTGTTTGTTATTTTTGCTGAAAGAATTCTAAGACAGATTTCCCTGTCTGAGAGCCTAGATCCCGGGCCTGCCAAGCTGGAAGAGAGAGAGCAGGAGGCACAATGGCCCACGGTGGTGGGCCTCCCCATCCAGCCCGGGCCAGGCGAGGACAGGGTCCAGCCTCTGCCCCCAGGGTGGGGTGGGTGGCTCCAAGAAAATCACATGGCCTGTGGGGCAGCACTTCCTCTGCCCTCTTCCTGCTGGGGCTGCGGCCCTGGGGAACGACACTGCTAGCTCTGGCCCCCACGCCTGGAACACCCGTCCTGCCTCAACCCTCCACGTCCCCTCTCTGTGTGCTCCGGCCCCAGCCTGACTGTGCATTGCGATCCCCCGGACACACAAACACACGCAGTGTGCACACAGGCCCACGTGTCAGCTTGCTCAAAAGACTCCATCCCCCACCCACTGTGTCCTGCCTTTTTTAACAGCCCTCGGGGGTTCTGAACTACTAGCTGAAGTCAGAAGGTCTTGGTCCCAGTTCTGGGCCATCTGTGTGGTCTTGAAGAAGTCCCTTCTCCTCTCTGGGCCTCAGTTTCTCCTGTGCCTCAGAAGAGGGTCAGCCCCAAGGGCCTGGAGATTCTGAAGTTCTGTGCAGCTCCGAGCCCTCTCAAGCCTTGCACCCAGATCTGACCAACCCTTAGCTAAAGGACTTGATGAGCGACTGAACTTCTTCCGGCTTTGGACGTGAAAGCAGTTTGTGAAGGGCAAACAGCTAAGGGGATGTCAAGGAGAGCTGAGCTATTTGCGGAAGTGGATGTTGGAGGAGTCCCTTGGGAGAGTGAGGAATGTCGCCTGATAGGGAGCCGCGGGGCAAGAAACACACTGGCCTGGGAGTGGGGAGACCTGGCCCGGCCTCCAGCTGGACAGGCCATGTTGAGTTTGGGCTGGAGTCCCCATCCCACGGGCAGGGGTGAGACCGCTGCTGCGCGGGGCTGCCCGGACTGGCCAGTTAGATGCTGAATGGGTGTCCCTTCCTGGACCATGAGGCTGTCTACTGGGCCCTGACTGGGTCCTTGTTCCAGCTGAGTTGCCAGTCCCAGGAGGCTCCATCACGTTCCTCATTCAAGCCCTGGAGCAGGGGTGAGGCTGGCATGGGGGTGGAGGTCCTACAGCTGTGGGCAAGCGTCTCCTTCCCACTGCCGCCCTCCTTTCCAGGCACAGCGCTCAGTCGGCACTGTGCCCTCTCCTTCCGGGCCACCTGGCCATTGTCCCCTGCCTCGTCTTCTCCATGGAGGTTCACGGTCTGGCTTGGCTGTGGGAGGCAGCAAAGAGGACAGAAACTGCAGGGGCAGGTAGACCTGTCTGCTCTACCCCAGCCTGGCCACAGGCCCACGCTTTGAACGCAGCAAGCCACTGCGCCTCTTTGGATCCCGGGGTATGCACCTGTCAACTGAGGACATGAATCCCTCCTCGATACACTGTAGTTGGAGAGGTGAGGTGTGGGAACCTATTGAACAAGGTAATTATTAATAAAAGCTAGTCGATGATGAAGATGAAGAGGACCACAGAGACAGAAGAGGCCGGAGAGGCCCCTCAGTGGAAAATAAGAAACCCATCGGGAACAGATTACCATTCTAGGAACTCTCGAGGGGGACTGTCCTGCATCGTCCCATATGACAGCTCCTAGCCACATGTGGCTACTTAAATTGAAATTAACTGAACAGAATTAAGAATTCAGCTCTTGAGTCACGCGAGTCATCTTTTAAGGGCTCGAAAGACACATGCTGCTGGTGGTTGGCCCACTGGACAGAACAGATGTAGAGCATTTCCACCAGCCCAGAAAAGTTCTGCTGGACAACCCATCTCCCCTGGGCCGGATGCCCACAGCGGCACAGCCTCCTAACCACACTGTGCTCGCACTCTCCGCAAAGCAGCCTGGTCTCCCATCTTCCACCCGCTTGTATTTTTCCATAGGGGCACCAAAAAAGGGGGGGGCACCCGTGGCTCAGAACAACCCTTTAAGACTAACAAACAGCCACTGTGTCCCTTCGAGTTTCTCCCCAGCCTGAACAGCTTGAGGCCCCTCTGAGCTGTTTCCTAGGGTGCGTTCCAGCCTTGCCCTACCCGATCATCCTCCTCCCGTCTGGAAGTCAAGTTTCCTCGGCCTGGGTCCCAAGATCTCCCATTCCAGGTGGGCTGCAGGGAGGGGCCATGGACGCCAGCCCTCTCCTAGTTTACTGAGTGACCTTTGCAAATATCCTCTCCTCAGTGCCTTGCTCCTGGTCTGCTCCGTGCTTGCCCTCTTGCTCACCCAGTACAGCAACGGTCCCTGACACACAGTGAGTACCGGATGAATCCTTGCAGAACACGACACAAACCTCCTGCTTCCCGGTGGGGCGTCCTCTCAGTAAATGGCCACCAACCTCCCGATTCTCAGGTCAAAAGCCAAGGTGGCACTTCTGGCTCCCACAGCCAATCCATCAGCTGGTCAGCTCAACCTCCAAAGGACACCCTCCCAGAGCCTCACTCAAAACCACTCATCTAATCCAGAGATGTGCACTAGATTCTGGGGTCAGAAATACTTTGCATCTGAGAAAATGCTGGGCACGTGCTGAGTACTCAGTAGATCCAGTTCATATCCTTATTACTATGGTCGGTGCTCGGGACTTGTTAAATAGTTCATTCCCCTCTTTTGTGGCAGGGCACAGATTAAAAACAAACTAAGAAAATAATTACAAACTGGAATTAGTATGAAGGAAAGTAAGCCTAGAGCTGAGAGCTTGATTCAGTGGAAGGGGCAAGGGCTAGGGGGGACCTACTCTAATTAGCTTGTCTCCTCCAGGAGATGACATCTAAGTTGGAACCTGAAGGTTGAGGAGGTTTCTGTGTCACCAATGAAGAGGATGTTCCAGGAAGAGAGAACAGCATGTGCAAAGGCCCTCTATGGCAGAGAGTAGTGGCAGAAGGAGCAGCAGCGGCAGCTCCCTGAGAGAGCCCTGTCTGCCTTGTTCTGGCCAGAATCCCCAGCCAGCCTGAATGAATGAATGAACGAATGAGAGAGGCACGTGGTCAGCCTGGAGAGACCAGCAGAGCTCTGCACCCTGGGATGAGGGGTTTGAATTTGATTTCAAGAGCAATGAGAGGTCACCGGAAGGTGTTGAGCTTGGAGCGTCGATCTTGGCTTTCACTAACGTCCGCTCGCTCATCTGTGTTGATGCAGAGGGACCTATGCACCCCTACAAGCTTGGGGGCTGAGCACTGCGTGGGGAGGGTTCAACAGGTTAACCCATGTTGATTCTAAATGCACATATTGTTTCCAAATCCCAGGAGCTCCAGGACAGAAACTAGAAGGCCAGCGCATTAAGATAACTTGCTACTGACAAGCCAGACCCTGCTGCTAACAAAGCCATTTTGGACCTTCACAGTGATTCCCTAAACTCTCAGCAGCAATATCTGCCGAAGCAGGGGGGAAAAAAACACCCAACCAAAAAAAGCCTTCTGCCACCTTCTAACTGGGTCATTCCCCTTCCCAGCTACATCTGAGAGACGAGGTGTCAAACGCAGCTTCTGCCTAGAGAACAGTTTTAAACAGCCTGGCCCCTGCTGGGCCCGACCTCCCCCATCAGCTTCTCCCAGCTCTTCCCCGACCGGCTTCCTTTCCCCTCCTGGGCTGAAACGCACACGGGAGGGGTCTGGGGCTGCTGTGTGTGTTGCTTTATTTGACAGATGCTCCTTAGGTGCTAGAGTCTGGGTCTGAACCCCATGCCGCCGCATCCTAGCTGTGTGAGCTGGGGCAGGTACCCTACCCTCTCTGAGCCTCATTAACTTTATCTGTAAAATGAGGCTAATAATAGATCCTCACACCTCTGAGCGTTGTTATGAAGCTTGAGTGAGAAGACCCACGTGAAGTTCTTGGCACACTGCCTAACATGCAGTAAGGACTCAACCAACACCACAGTTCCCAGCTTTATCACGGGCTCCTACTTGGCACAAGGCCTGGTGAGTAGGATGGGGCTGACCGCAGCAAGACCTTGAGGTAGATGGAAGCGATAAACAAGATAGCAGTGAGTGTTGTTACAACACGGGCCTGACATAGTGCTTGGAGGGGACGGAACCAAGGAGGGCTTTCTAGAGGAGACGGCCTTGGCGAAGGTACAGCATTTGAGCTGGTGAAGACGTAGGAGGGCAGGAAGGGTAGTTTCGATGGAGGGACCCAGACTGGAGAGGCAGGGAGTGTGAGGTGTGTGTTTCCGTGCACCTGCTAAGGACTGGCAGAGATGGTCATAAGCACTGACGCTCTTCCTGCCTACTGTGCCCCAGGCATAGGGGCTGGGCTTGATGGGCACCGTGGCTGCAAGGTGCAATCCTATTGTTATCCTCATGTTAGAGTGGAATAAACTAAGGCTTAGAGAAATGATCCAGGTTAACTTGCCCGAGGCTGTGCAACTTCTAACAGAAACGCAGTCCCAGGCCTGAGGCTCCGAAGCCCCGGCCCTTAGCCCTCCCCAGTAAGCACTTCCGTATCTAGACGAACTAGTGCAAGAGTGGCTTCAATCGTGGGTTGCAGCCCATCCTCAAGAGGGCTCTGAATGCCACAGAAATGGGGCTGGATCTGACAGCAATGAGATGGCATATAACAAAATGGAAATTCCAGAGCAGTGGGGAGCCATGGAACGCTCTTGAGCAGGAGATATGGCTTGAAAGGTAAATCCGGTGATGGTTGTGAAGACCGCCAGGGCATGAGAGAGAGGCTGAAGGTGAGGTGCCAGGCTGGTGGCTGTGGCAATGGGCCAAGGGAGAGGGTCTGGAATGTGGGGTTGGGGGGAGGGTTCATCCCCTCCCTAGGCCTCAGTTTCTCCATCTGAAAGCTGCACGGGCTGGAACAAGACCTGAACCCTGCTGCAATAGTCTCATCATCTCAGCAAACAACGCCCTCGTTGTGTGGGACCTTGTCCTCCCCCAGAGGCCGGTGACCTGGGAAGTACTGTTTACTCACCGAGGAAGGGATGCTGACTGAGCCTTTGACAGGACGATGTCTGACCCTCTTAGTGAAAACGCTGCTATTTGTAGATGCAAACAGGGAGGACCACAAAGGAGAACCCCTTGTAGTCCTTTCCTATCCTGGCCTCAGCCAAGTGATACTAATCCCTCAGAACTGGTTAATATTTTGATGATGCAATGAAGCCCTAGAGCCTCTCTCTCATCTTTCTGGTTCTCACTGTCCCTTCTCAGGATAAATCTAGGTCATAGGGGCACCTGGGTGGCTCAGTCGGTTAAGCATCTGCCTTCGGCTCAGCTCATGATCCTGGGGTCCTGGGATCGAGTCCCACATCAGGCTCCCTGCTCCACGGGGAGCCTGCTTCTCCCTCTCCCTTGCCTGCTGCTCCCCCTGCTGTGTGCGCTCTCTCTCTCTCTCTCTCTCTCTCTGTCAAATAAATAAATAAATAGATAGATTAAAAAGAAAAAAAAGCCCAGATCATAGTCCCAGTCCCAGCCTCAGCTACACTGACTCCTCAGCTGGGGACAGAGGACCATCCCAGGAGGGAGAGGGGAGCAACCAGCTTCCACCCCCGGCATGGGCTTGCTCAGCTCAATGGCCGGGGGTCCCATCCCTAGGGCTGGGACCACAGAAACATGTCAAAACCAAGACCTCATCTCTTCCCTCTTCTCTCAGTTGTTTGTACTGTTCCTGTCACTTGTCCTGTTCATTCATTCAACAAAATGTATTGAGTCCCTACTAAATGTCATGCACTACGATGGTGCCTGGAAGTGCACCATCAAATGTGATGGTGTCACATGGATGTGGATCTGGACCTCCTCGACGCTCCTCGGGTGAGTGAGGAAATAGACAAGACACAAACACACAGATAGGTGTGTACATTGAAATCAGGGTTGGTGCTCTGAAGGAAACATGGCGACGATTATCAATATGTATAGGGGGAGGCTTCCTTGGGAAATCATGGAGGACCTCTCTGAGGAGATGACCATTAAGCTACGACCTGGAGGGTGAGAAAGAGCTAGGCCTGCAAAGAGTTAGGGCGCAGGAGTTTCTAGGAGGAGGGAAAAGCGGCTGGTAAGAAGCCCTGGTACCACAAGACCAGGTGGCCAGCAATATGTGCTGTGGGGCGTGGGGGCGCAGGGCGGGTGTTGGCGTGTATTGACCTTCCCTTTGCCAGCCTAAACAACAACATTACACAGGCACCATCCTAGAGACCCTGGGATCTTCATTGCCCAGAAGGAGAAACTGAGGCCAAAGTTGGGGGGCATGGGCATGGCATCCTGATTCTGTCCCATCTCAGGAGCACTGGTTGGAGTCAGATGCCCCTGGGCAGACAGGCTGCAGCTTCTAGCTTCTAGAAAGCTGATGGTCCTGAGTCCTTATCAGAATGGGTCTAACGCGGTTTCTGGGGCTGCCACTTTCCTTGGGAGCCTGCAGACTTCCCTGGGCTCTTCTACTTTCTCAGAATAAAGGCGGAAAGGTTTTTTGGCCTTTGGGAAGACTTACTGCTAGGCCCCCATCTACCTGGGGACAGCAGTTTCCAAAAGACTTTTGAGACCAGAGGCTGGGCAGAGTTTGCACGCAGCTCCTGGGCCCAGATAGAAAAAATTTTTGCCCGACATCACACAGCCTAAAAACTCCCCCACACCACCCACCAGTCCTCTGACCCCCCACTGGCGCACTCTCTCCAGGTCCTTGCTCCTGAGGAACTCCTCCATCTGGGACCCGAATCCCCCAATCTCCAAAGTTGCCTCATCAGCAGGCACAACAACTGGAATGGAGGGGCAGGAAAAGCGGGCTTCCCTCTCCAGGGAACAGACACAAAACTGGGGGAGGGGGAGGGGGTGGGGGTCAGTGGCCCCAGACGCCTTCTCTCATTTAATCTCATGCAGGGTTCTCAACCAAGGTTAATGGAGAAGTCTTTCAGGAGCTTCTAGAACCCCTCAAATTGTCTGCGGAATTAGGCAACACTTTCTAGGGAGAAGACTTGTATTTTCCACCAGATTTTTCGAAAGGGTCCTTTTATAACTTAAACAAAGGTACAAGACCCTTCCCTATCATGTCACAGATGGTAAAACTGAGACCCAGAAAAGATGACTGTTTTAAGAGAAACTAGTATTGAGAGAACACAGGCTTGGTGGTCCATCTGCTGGGGTTCAAGTCCCAGCCCCACTCCCCACCCCCATTTCCTGGTCTTACGGCTTGGTGCAAGGATTTAACCTCTCTAGGCCACAGATTTTTCATGTTAAAAATGGGTGTGATAATGGTACCGACAGTCGCGTTGTGAGAATTAACAGCACTGCCGGGCCTGTTAGTAAGTGGTCCATAAACACTAGCTGTTCTTATTTAGCCAAGGTCACGCAAAGGAGAGGCCTCCGGAGGCCGACAGGAGCTTCTGTGTCCCGGGACTCCCAGGAAGGTGCTCCGATTATGGCCAGACCTCCCCAGCACCTGCCCCCGGAGTGAGGAGCGTGTGTTGGGACATGGGGGTGAAGAGAGAGAGGAGGTGGGGGAAGTCCCGGGCTCCCTCCCAGCTGGGGGAAGAGGGGGAGGGGATGGACATCAAAGGGTGGGCAGGCCGACTTCCCGCCCCTGAAGCCAGGTGGCCTTTGTCAGGACAGGCCGGACACAGTCGGGACAATGGGGTATCGTGTTCACTTTCCGGCCAACAGGAGTCACTACCGAGCTAAGGCGCAGTCTGTTACATGACAAAGGGGGGACCTATAAAGGAGGTCAGGCCGCCCCTCATTAAAGCCGGCCCTTTGTCCTGCCCCCTCCTCTGCCTTTGAAGAGGGTGGATCAGAGAGGCCTGCCTGGGGGCAGGAGGCTCACAGTCCCAGGAGCCAAACAGTAGCCACCTTCCCAACTGCTCCTGCTTGCCCCTCCCCCAGGGTCAAGAGTTCAGGGAGGGCCCTGGGATAGTAAGGTAGGACCCCCACACCAGTGTAACCACAGAGGGCTCTGTTTTAGTCCAAAGGCTAGGAGCCACCAGTCTCTCCCCTGTGCGGATGGCGGTGCTGAGACGGGGACAGCAAAGTGGCCCGCCTGTGTGCATGCAATCAGCGCATTGCCCCTCTGGGAGCTTCCTCTGGGGCTGGGATAGGGGTGGAAGCAACGGATGACGCCTGGGGCCAGGGTTGCTAAAGAGGGATCAGTGCGGGGAGCTGCGTTCCAGTTCCGGCCTGGCCAGGCGACCACAGGCGCGTTTCTTCCCGTCTCGGGGGCTCCGTTCCCCTCGTCTGCACGGAAAGACGGGCTGGGCTGACCCAGGCTCGGCAGTCCGGGATTCAGGAAGGACAGGCTGAGGGACCAGCACCCCAGGACCTGAGTGGTCAGGGAGACCCCAGCGGGGAACCCTCGCGGAGCCGGGGCAGGGGTCAGACAGGGGGCGGCTGGGCCTCGCCCTGGCACCTGCCGGCGCCCAAGGGAACCGTCCGGAGGCGCCGGGCGAGGGAGGGGTCCTTACCGCTGCCACCGCCGCCTCCAGCCGCCACGCTGCGCCGCATCCACTCGTAGGGCGTCCGCCTTTGCGCTCCGGGCGACGACGGGGCGCCCGGGCCGCCGAGGGGCTGCGCCAGGAGGCTTGGGCCCGGCCCCGGGGGCGCGGGCACCGGGCTAAAGTCCGGAGGGGGCCCGAATGCCAGCGGGGCCGGGCTGGCGGCGGGGGCCGCGGGGCCTGGGCCATAGGCGGCGGCCCAGTCGTCCTTGGGCGCGGAGAAGGGCGCGCTCCAGGCCGCCGAGGGTGCGGGGGCAGGCTCCACGTGAGAGTAGCCGGTGAAGTCGGGGTACTGCGGGGGCCCCGGGGGCGCCGGCGGGGGCCCGTAGGCTTGCGGGCCCAGGCCGAGGCTC
>LNAC01000066.1:2655676-2702590 GCA_002007465.1 Ailurus styani | reverse complement strand
GGGGGCGCGGAGGGCGCGTCGGGGCGGGCGGCCGAGGCATCGCTAGGTGCGGGGCTCTCCTGCGGGGCCGGCGTCCTCCCCGCGCCCGCCGCGTGCACCGCCCGTGACCCCGCTTTACAGGTGGAGAGAAGGGATCCGAGGGGCGGCGCGGGGGACCCCAGGCCAGCGTCGCACAGCCGCGTCCGCCCCTTGTCGCACTCCGCACTGATCTGCTCGAGGTGAGGGGGCAACCTGACTTCAAACAGGATTCCCTCTGGAAGGTAGCGGGTCCTTAATCTTGGGGGGGTGGAGGGAGGGGTCACGACCCCTCGGAGCCTCCAAAGAAAGCTGTGGATGTTTTTCCCGGGAAAATGCACATATGCACATACACGAGGCTGCCTGCAACTGAGGCGTTTTCCTGAGTTGACTCTCCCCGAGAAAGCTCTTGAAGAGGAAGTAGGGGCATCTTTGCAGGACCTTCTGGGGAATTTTTCACAATTCTCTTGACGAACCCTTTCAGCTCCCCCCATCCGCCCTTTATTTAATGAGAAGTTTCAAACACGCAAAAGAGTGGAGCGTGGAGGGAACCCCTAGATACCCACCATCCAGCTCCAGCCGTCGGCAAGGTTTCATAAGTTATTTCATCCACTCCCCTCCCTTTTTTGCTACAGTATTTTAAAACAAATCTCCAACGTCATGTCATTTTTACCCCTACCTCCTTCAGCACGCGTCGCTAAAACACATGTACGCTTCCTTACATAAGATGCCATTAACCAATCTAACGAAATTAACATGTATTCTTGAGTATTATCTAACACTCAGTTCATAGGCAAAATACTCCAGTTGATTCAAACGTGCCTTTTTAACAGTTGGTTTGTGTGAATCAGGATCTAGAAGCCCTGATTCATTTATTGTAGCTGGGCCCACTGGCATTTTAAATGCATCTTGCATCCCCTTTCCCTATTAAAGACTGGTAACCATTTCCTAGCTCTCCAAGCGGGAGTGCCTAAAACAGGTGAAGAGCTGGGAGTGGGTAGCAAGGTTGAGAGATCTGGGGAAGGATTCATGAAGGGCAAGGCTCTGGGTCATGATGTCTTGGGGTGATGGGTTTCTTTTCCCCAGTGGGGAGTTCAGTGCCCACGAGCTGCACAGAGGCCCCCCACTTTGTTTGCTCCTCCAGCATTTCCTAAAGACAGCCTAAATGTGCAGAGACATGAGGCCCCCCAAGGTGGACAAAAGCAGAGTCTTATCTATTCGACCTGTCGCTCCCTTGGGTCACTGCATTGGGCAGGGCAGGTCGGCATCATTTCAAGGCTAGACAGATGTGTTGGGATCTGGATACAATTTACAGGGTCCAGTGCAAAATGACAGTGTGAGGTCCCTTGTTCAAACATTATTAAGAATTTCAAGATGGTGACAGGAAAGAATTCAACCATGCAGGGGGCCCTTCTAAACATTGGGCCCTGTGTGACTGTACAGGTTACACACACACCCCCCACCGAAGGAAGCTGGCCTTGACTAGAATCTTGCACTTCTGGGGTTCTGATGGTATGGTACTCTAACAGAATAGGGGGTTAGTAAAGACAGGGCTCCTCTTCCTGCTCAAAGAAACTGTTTCCATTGTACGCGTGGAAGCACTGAGGCCCAGAAAGGAAATGGACTATGCCCAAGTTTATGCAGCAAAATGAAGGCCGGCTGGAGGAGGGGGGAGCTGCCTGTGTTGTCACTGACATGGAGGTGCACAGGGCTGCCTCTGCAGAAAAGGCTCCCTTTCCCAGATTAGGAAGGGGACCTTTGTTGGTGAAATTTGCACAGAAGTCATCTGGAGTGAGGGCTCCGCACAGGACTGACCCTTTTGAGGGGTCAATGAAGAATTGCAAGTATCCAGAGAAGGGAGAAGAGGCCCAAGAGGACTGGGTTCTCTCTGAGTTGACAGATCGCTCAGACAAGGAAGAGAAAATCTGGAGTGGGGCTTGAAGGACTGAGTTTGGGGAAGGGTCTCAGGACCTGAGAGAGAAAGCTGTAGGCAGACAGAGGTTTCACCCCGTCCATAATAAAGTGCTCTCTAAACGGCCATCCACCACAAAATGGGCTGTCAAGAAACAGAGAGTGAGCCCACTGTCACACGAAGTAAGCAAGTGACTGCTGGAGGGCTCTGATCAGGGATGCTGCAGAAAGCATGCCTATCCTGAGGGGGGGAGGGGCAAGATTGGTGCCTTCTAGGTGTCCTCTAAAAGCACAGAGGTTGAGAATAGGTATAGGAATTAATTTGTTCCTGTGTTCATTCATTCGACACCTACCTATGAGCACTCCTCCTTTGTGCTGACCTCGTGACATAGTGGGTGAGGCCTGGCCCTTGGGGTTTTCACAGGCCAGGGGGAGGGGGGGATGGGGGAGAAGCATGCATGAATCAAATAATCACAAATAAAGGTAAAATGACACCTTGGTAAGGGTCCCGAGAATTGGGACATTTGACCCAAAGTCAGGAGACATGGAAGCCTTGCAAGAGGAAGTGACATAGGAGTCAAGGTCCTGGGCAACAGGGAAGGGCACGGTGGGCAGAGGGGCAGTGGAACAGAGGTGCTGAGGCCCAAGGGGACGCATGGTGTGTAGAACGGCACCTGGAGCTCAGTGATGGGAGGCAGGAGATGGGTCTGATGAGGGCAGAGCAAGGCCAGCCGGGAGAGGCCTGATGAGAGGTGTGGGAAGGCTCTCTTGAGGGCTTTGAGTGGTGGAGGTAGGAGCGGAAAGATGGCTGGGGCTGGGGTGTGGAGAAATGAGCCAGAGGGCAGGAGGGGAGCTCGAGAGCCGCTGGGGAGCTGTGCAGGGGTCCAGGAATGGTGGAAGAGGGTGCCCAGGATTGGGTGGTGGCTGGGAGATGGGGGTCTTTCAGGCAAAGTGGGGACTATTTCCCTGATCAGGGAGAGAGCAGGTCAGGAAGCCCTGAGGCCTGGGGAGCCATACCAGCTGCTCCCTAATCCCCTCAGTGTTGTCCTTCCCCAGGGGAGAAGCTGGGGGAGGCCTCGCACTCCACAGACACGTGCGGGGTAAACCTCTATTTCCACCCTGCCCTGGGCCTGCTCTTTCGTGAGCCCTGCTCTTGGGAAGGGTGGGGCAAACCGGCCCCATTTGCTGGTTGAGGAAGCACAGAGAGGTCCAGGAGTCTAGGCAAGGTCACAGAGGCACAGGCCTCTGGGTACAGAAGCTGGATCTCCTGACCCCAGTGGCCTTTCTTGGTGCCTAACCGGAGTGCCCAAGGGGTCCTCAACCCAGCCCTGCCAAGCCTCCAAACCCACCCCTGGTCCACCTACGGTAGGGGAGCAGGGGCAAGAGACTTTATAGCAACTGATCACAGAAGACCCTTGGAGAGCCAACCGGCTCATTTTACAGGTAGGGTAACTGAGGCCTAGAAGCCTAAAGGGAGAAGGGCTTTTTGCCAAGTTCCCACAGCAGGACAGTGCTGTCGTGGAAACAGACCCAGGTCTTCTGACTGCCAGCTCAGTGCCCCTTCATCCCATCTCTTTGAGAACGCAGGGTTTGGCCCTCCATCTCGTGCCTGAGCAACAATAATGACAATAGTACGACTATCGAGGGAGCATTCACTAAGTGCCAGGCGTGGTGCCAAGTCATTTGCATGTATTATTTCCCGCAGGGTGAGGTAGGGTCCTGCTATCCCCATCTTGCCGGTGAAGCAGCTGGAGCTCAGAGCTCAGAGAAGGGAAGTCCCCAGCTGAGGCCACATAGCAGGTGAGTGGCCTATCTGGAAGTTTTTCTTTCCTCTCCAGCCAATTCAGCCTGGGAAGCTAGTGCCCCCATGTGTGTCTCTCTCCTAAACCTGGGATTTTGCTTACACAAATATCTGCTTCCTCTTCCTTCTCTGGCTCATGCAAAAGAGGCTTAGCTCTCCCCTTATCCTCACCTTTAGATGGATGCCCCCTGCCAACCAGAGACCCGAGACAGCTCTGATATGACACCCGGCTTCCCCCTCCCGAGGACACTGTAACTGTTTAAAAGTACCAGGCTGGGCATCTGGAATGACTGGTCTGCCTCACCTTAGCCTCGGACTTGCCATGTGACCTTGAGCACTTGTCCCCCTGGGTCTCAGTGTCCCTGTATGCCCACTGGGGACCGGTTGCATCGGACAGAGGTCCAGCATGGTACTGTGACTGTGTGTGTGGAGAAGCCTCCGTCCACGGCACAGCCTCTTCCTCTGACCACCCCTTATCTCTGGGAGCGGCTGTTTTTGGGACCCCCTCCTTCCTCTGGCTCCCCTGGTGGCCCCTCTTTCCTCGGGGCTGCTCTCACACACCCAACCACGGCCTCCTGGGGTGGGGCGCAGAAGCACGGTCTCATAAAGATCTTGGCGATAACTTGGTTTTTAAACAGGTTTATGGCCCTGGAAGAGGAAAGGTTCTGGGCTGAGCTTTCTGCTGGAAATGGTTTGCTTAAGCTGGTGGGCCAACTTTTGGCCTACCCAGAGGGCAGCCCAAGGGCTTTGACTCACTCTGTGACCTTGGGCCAGGAACTCTCCCTGGCTGAGCGGTTTCTGAGCTGGAAGCCGGGCTGGTAATCCCTGCCCTTCCCACCTCCAGGGGGCAGATGTGAGGCTCACAGGTGGGTGCTGGGGCTTCTGCGAGGTGTCTTTTCCGTCTGCACCCCTCATGCACCTTTCCTCTCGCCCTCTAGAGGCTAGGGCGCCACCTGCTGGCTCTTCAGGGTACTGCTGGGAGGCTCGCTGGCGGCTGTCCGTAGTGACCACCTGACAGACTTGCAGGCTCTTCTCCGGCTCCCTGTGGGGGAGGAAGGCAGTGTCCCAGTACACAGCCACTTAGGGTGCAGAAGGGATACTAGAATCAAAGCCCTAGGCCACAGTGGCCTCACCTGAGGGAGCACTGTGATCCATTGTTCAGAGGAGACACAGCAGAGCCAGGGAAGGAAAGGAAGGTCACTGTGTGAGTCAGTGGTCTAGCATGCACTGGGGCCCAGAAGCCCCAGCTCCCTGGCTGGTGCACTCCTGCAGCCTCTCGGAAGGACATAGTGCTGTGGGGAGGGCAGTCAGTCCAAGGTCAACCACAATATCCTCCATTGTAGCCCCCCGCCTCACCTTTGTTAACCCATCCTCCGTAGTGCACCACAGAGACCTGATCTTAACGGTCACTGTTTAAAATCGGGTATGGGCCTTCCTGACCTTCAGGATAAAGCTAGCCTCTTCTTGGGCCCACAAGGCCCTGAGGCCTGGCCCCCGGCTTCCTCTCCAGCCTATAACCAACCCCCCATGTCTCCTTTCAGCACCTCATCCATTCTTTTCCTTCTGTTCAAACACACCAAGCTCTTTTTGGCCTCCAAGTTTTTGCATATGCTGTTCCCTCTGCCTAGAACACTGTTCCCATCTTTGTGCTGTGTGTGGCCTCTTAACCTCAGGTCTCTCAGTTGAAATATTTCTTCCACAGAGAGAGGCCTTAATCTGCCTAAACAGAGCCCCCAGATGGCCCACCATTATCCTTCATCTCTTCACATTAATCATTAATTTGCGCTTTCCTTGGTGTTCGCTTGTGAGCTCTATGAGGATGGGGCACACAGTAAGTGCTCAATTAATTTCCAGTGCATGGATAAATGGTAAGAGGGACAGCACAGGCTTCATGTCAGAGGCCCCATTCCAGACTTGCTATGTGCCCTCATGCAGGTTTGAGCCTTCTCTGGGACCCAGCATGTCCAGTGGCGGGGAGACATGTGGCCTCTGATGGCCCCGCTGTTCTCAGGATCCTTGAGCCATCTGGGTCCCAGGGCACATCCTTGATTTCTGGGGTACTGAGCCTGAGGTCAGCGGGAGGCTGGGAGAGGCCAAGGCAGGCAGGGTCTCAAAGCCCTATCTCCTGGGATCCTGGCAGGCTTTGGCAGCTATAGTTTGGCCTAGTAAGAGCAGTCCTAGAAATCTAGGGCAGGAACGTGGCCCAAAGAACCCCCTTTGGTTCGTCTGCGCAACCGGACAGCCACCATGCCAAGCGTCCAGAAGGGGACAGGGCAATTCCCTCTGTGTGCCTAGTCTGCCTCCCTAGCTGCTCAGGGTGGGCAGGATGGAAAGACACTGCACTAGACGTCAGGAGCCTTGCACCCCAGGACCTTTCTCTCCCTGCTAACTTTGGGCAAGTCTTCACCAGTCTCTGGGCCTCAGTTTCCATGCCTGTGCTATGGGCGCACTCTTAGGACTTTTCAGGCCTTGACATCCAAGACGACGGTGCTGATGCCTGGGACATGTGTGCTGCTTCCTTGCCCCAGGCCTGGGGAGCCTGGGAGGGGGGCAGCGCTGGGAGCGTGGGAGAGCCAGATGTGGTGGCTGCTGGCCCTGCCTGAGTGAGAGCTGAGCTGGCCTACTGGGAATTCTCCCACTCAGGCGCCCTTTCCGGGCCCCCCTCCCCCTGCCCCACTGAGAGCTGCGGCTTCCGGCTCTGACAAGCGTGGGTGGGGGTCGGGGGGGGGGTTCAGTTCAGCCTGATTCCCTCCTGCTGGGAAGAACTGTTCCTGTCCTGGCCTTATGCGTTACCAAGCCTTGCTCAGTCACTTTCCAGCACGGGCTGCCGTCATCTCGGCTGTAAAACAAGCATTTGGATGGACTTCCCTGCAGCTGGAATGGTGGACTTCTGTGACAGTGGCTCCCAGAGGTGCCTGAGAATTGTTACCTTCAGGGGGCCCTCCTGGCTCTGTTCTAGTCCTTGCATAAAACTCCGGGTGCATCACTTATGCAGGCCTCTCAACCCCATGTGCGTGAGGGAGGCACATGCATCCCCACTGTACAGCTGAAAACACTGAGGCTCTGAGAGCTCAGGTAGTATAATTTGTCCAGGACCACCCAGCTAGGAAGTAGTAGAGCTGGACTGGAACTTCCAATGTCAGAGCTCAGGCTCTTGATCCTTGAGCATGCCCCCATGCAGTGGGGAGGAGGGGCGCTGAACCCTAAGGCCCAGAGCTCCCTTCTCCCTCTGGACCCCACTCACTCCACCTGAGGCAGGATGCTCTATCCACCCACCGTGAGCCCAGCTTTTCCAAGTCAGCATTGTCCCAAGCTGGACCGGGCTCTCAGCATCTGGGCAGCTGGGAGAGGCTTCATGGCCTGCCCTGTCCATGCTGGGGCTGGGGGCCATGTGGATCCCCCCACAGCGTGACGGTGCTGCCCTGCTCATGGGCACTTCCCTCCGCGCACAGGGGAAACTAAAGCCTAGAGAAGAAAGGGCTCAGCTCAGGGGCACATAGTGATGGGCTGCAGCTGGAACAAGGGAAACTCCATATTTCAATAATGCTTCAGGACACTGTACTGAATCCTTTAACTGCAGTACACATTGCAAGAGTCTTTCAAATCATTCCTCAAATTAGCTCCATTTGCCAGAGGATGAAACTGAGGCTCGGGGGTTTCTGTGACTGGCCCGAGATCATGCAGCTTGGCATTGCAGAAGTCGGGATTTGAATTCAGCTCCATCTCTGGCTCTGGAATCTGCCCTTTCCATCATGACCCTCTGCGTCATCAGTCCAGCTCTTGGTGCATGCCCTGTGGCGTTCCATGGGGCTCTGTGTCCCCCAGCCCCCTCTCTGCTGAGAGGAGGCATAGCCTCCCTGGTGCCTGCCAAGGGTTAATGGTGGTAGGGGCTAAGTGATTCCAGATGGGCCAGCCGGACGGCTGGGCCGTCCGGAAACCGGCCGCCGCCAGCTTCCCCGGGGGAGCCACCACCAGCCACCCCCTCCCCTCTGTGCTGCATCTCTGGCCCCCAGCTGTCCCCTTGCCCTGGGGCCCACCGGCCTCGTCTCCCTAGCCAGAGCCCAATTTTAAGCCACTTGTAAACAGAGCATCCCAAGGGCCTCCCGGCACAGTGAGTTCAACCCTGTTATGTACAGATGGGAAACTGAGGCTCAGAGAGGAGAAGGTATCTATCCAAGGCCACACAGCAATTCCACAGCTGGGTCTCCTCACCCCCAGACTCGTTTGGGGGGTGGGGGTTAGGGTTGAAATGCCTCCTTGATCCCCTACCCCCAGCCACCCCTGGAGCTGTTCTGATCCCAGCAGCTAGGTCAAGGCTTTGGAAGTGAATGGCCAAGGCAAATGCTAGGAGTTGCGAAGACTCAGAGAAGATTCAGGCATAAGAAATATTAGTGTAGGCCTGACCCTGTGGTCTTTGGAGTCCCCTCGTGATGCCCTCTATGACCCCACTGCTACCACGCTGGGCTGGGACCCCTCTCAATCGCCACTCAGATAAGACCAAGAAGGGACCTCAAGATGTGCGTTATGACTGCCACAAAATCTTGGCTCAGGCAAACACTCCTGCCTGGGAACCGGGGCCCAAGGTGAGGCCCAGGAGGAGAAGGAGGTAGACAGAGGTGCAGCAGGTAGGACAGAAGGAGCCCTGGGCAGAGTCAGGCTCTACCTGTGTGACCTGGGACACCTTTCTTTCCCTCTCTGGGACTCAGTTTCCCCATGTATACAGTGTCAAGGCAGAGGGTGATTCACCTCAACTCTCTAAACCCTTTTAAAATGATGCCCTTGGGCATCTAAGGGCCAGGAGTCTATGACTAGAGACACCTTCTGGTCTGAAGAAATGAGGGCGGACTAAGTGGGGGGTACGAGAGGTCCAAGCAGGTTTTGGAGGAGCCTTGGCAGACCTTAGTAGGGAAGGAAGGGCAAGAGGCTGACAATGGAACATCAGCAGGTCCTCAAAAATCTGTGTTGGGTGACTGAGCGAGAGGCAGGGACAGGGTCCCTAGGAAGAAGGCGGAACAGGAGCCTGCTCTGCCCTGTGGGGTCAGATCACCTGTGTCTGCTCCGTCATGTAACTCAGGAGGCCCGATTCCATGCCAGTTCTGCCCTTGCTATGCGAGCTTGGGAAGCTCCACTCACGCCTCCGTTTCATTGTCTATAAAGTGGGGAAATAATCATTTCCTGGTACTCGAGGGGCTGCGAGAGGACAGGAAGGAATATGTTTGGAAATCTAAAGTACACTGGACGACACGGACCAGGCCTCCTTCCCTCTCTGCAACAGTTCACCCCTGCACCTTGGGTTTCTTCTTCCGAAAAGTGACAGATAATCAAAAAGTGTCAGTTAAACCCACTCTCAGCCCCCTGCCCTTCTTTAGGGACCTGCCTGTGCCTCCTTGTGTCTCCCACTAGCCCGGGCAGCCCTGGAGTCAGAGACTCTGTCTTACTCACTACTGCGTTCCCACCACCCGGCACACAGTAGGTACTCAATGTGCTTGTTCAATAGATGGGTGTTGTTTGAACCAATTATATAGGATATCAGAGCTGTCTTTATAGATGGGGAAACTGAGGCACGGAAGAGGGAGTCCGCCCCAGGTGCCACGGCAAGGCATCAGGGAGGTGGGGCCAGGCCACTTTTTAATAAAAGTGACTCAGCGGTTGGCGTGGGCTGCGGAATTTCTAAACATCCCCTCACATCCTGAGAGAGCAGGCGACGGAGGGAGCAAGCAGAGGGGGAAAAAGGAAGAAAAACAAGAAACTTGGGGAAAAGAAAGAGAGGGGGGAAGAAACTGAAATTGAAAACAGACACACGCGTCCGCCTTCCCCGCCCCCTCGCCCCCCTTCTCCCAGCTGAGCCAATCAGAGGCGGCCCTGCAGCCTTTCCCCCAAAGTGGGGGGGGGTGGAGGCAGGGAAGCCCACAGTGGTGTGAGCTCCTGGGGCTGCCAGCGCCCACAGTCCCTGCCCATCCCGTCTGATCCCGGACCCAGGATCCCTCTGTGAGCAAGTTGGAAGCAGAGAGGAGGACAGCAAGGAGAGAAGCGGGCCCCTCTGACCAGCGGCGCGAGGCAGCAGCCTGTGCCGGGCAGCGCAGCCGGCCAGACCCAGGGCGGCCCCTCCTGGCAGCCCTGCTCCTCCAGAAGGATGCTTTGGGAGTGAGGCCACTCCTCACCCCTGCAGCCCCCCACTCCCGCCATTCTCCTGAGGCTCCCGGAGACTGCAGCTGTCCTCCCTGCTCTTCTGCCCAGCCGCTGCCCCGTTTGGGGTCCAGCAAAGTCTTTCTGTTAATGAGAGGTCAGTGAGGAGGACTTCCTGGAGGGGGTGACGGCGCACAGGCCAGGACTGTGCCCCTGCCCGAAGACATCAGCAGCAAGGTAAGTGCTGGGAGAAGGGGGATCCCCAGCCCCTTGTCCTGTCCCCTTGCTCCAGTCTGCGCTTTCTTGGGTAGGTCAAAAAATGGAAAATATTTTTAACAAAACCAGATGGGAGGAGGCCAGGAGGCTGTGGGCGACGTCAGGGCTGGAGGAGCCTGCTCTCTCCTCTCCTGCTCAGGCTGCTTCTGGGGTGGGTGGCCCCGGTCTTCACAGCCCTGCTACCCCCTGCTTTCATCAAATGAACCTCAGAAGTTTCTGGGTGCAGACTGAGGACCTCCAAACCACAGCACCGTCTGAAGGGGCTGGGGAGAGCTGGAAGAAGCTTGAGAGGGGAGTTGCGAGGCAGCAAGCAGGGTTCACGGAAAGGGGGTCTAGCAGGGGATAGGGGACCTCGGAACCATGGCTGCTGTCTCTGGGCCCAAGCCTTGTCCTTAAGAATCTGTCTGGCCCTAGGCCAGTCGGCCGCCAGGCAACCTCTGGGGATTTAAATGGATTTGCAAATTTTCCAGATTCCTAAGATGTCCTTCCAAACCCCCAGTGGCTGGGAAAGCGTGAAGGCCAGGGGGCTGTGGCGGGCCTAGCCGAGCAGTCACCGTCAAGCAGCTGGGGCCATGGGGCCAGGGGTCTGGGACCTGCCATCAGATGTGGGGGGCCTCTCTGTGAAGAAGGGGGAGTCGGCTGCTGGGCCCTTCCTTCTGGGCCCAGGCAGTTGCTCAGGCTGCCTTGCTGCCTCCCTCCTTCCAGACGCTGCTTTCACTCCATCCTAAAACATGAATCTGATCACGAGTCCGTCTTTGATTCTCCCATATAGAAAGCCCCAACTCTTGATAGTAGCTGCCATTGATTGACACTTACTGCATGCCAGGACCGTGCAGAGAGCTTCATGGGCCTGATCTCACATAACTCACCAGCAGCTCTGAGGAGGGCACGGATTTTATGTCGGTTTTACACGTCAGGTTCAAGGCAGCTACAAAACTGTATCACAGTGCTAGTAAGTGGCAGAGCTCAGGGAGATAATAAGCTCCATTTCTACAAACTTGGGGCTTGTGTTCCTGCTGGTCAGATCCTAGGGTTCCTGGGAGGAGTATTCACAATCCTGCCAGTGAGAACTCACTTCCTCATTACCTCCATTTTCCTTCAAGGACCTTCCCGACTTCACCTCCTCCAGGCAGCCTTCCGGGGTTCTTCCAGTCTTCCATATGCCAGCCACGCCCTTTGCCTGGTTGCTTGGCCTTCTCTTCCTGTTTGTGCTGTGTGTGCACATCAGAGATCATTCGGGCTCCAGGTTCCCCCAGCTTGTGTTCTGTCCCCAGCATGCGCGGGGGCGGGGGTGGGGGGAGACAGTGAAACTGGGCAAATGTGCTGGTGAAATGTGAGGGGGCTCACTGAGGACATTCTGTTCCCAAATGTGAGACCAGAAGCAGGCCCCTCCCTTCCCTCAGGTGCCCTTCCAGAACTGCATGCTGTTCCTCCAGACGGCATTTTTCTAGGTCAGACAGGGAGGAGCGTCCCTGCCTGTCTCGGCAATCCCAGAGTTCACAGGGGCCTCCAGCCCTCTACCTAAAGTCGAGCAGTCCTCCCCTGCCTCCGAGCCAGAGGCTCTGGGTCCACAATGCTCGGGGATGGAGGGCCGTGTTGCTCACTGCCATAGAGCGCTTGCCCTGTGCCAGGCGCAGAGCCCGGGACCCCATGCCCCTTGAAACCCGCACAGCAGCTCTTGGGAACCCATACTGCTGTTACTCCTGTTTTGTAGACAAGGAAAAACCAAGGCCCATAGAGGCTACTCAACATTCCTGGTGTCACAGTTAGAGTTGGATCGTAGGCCCAGGTNGCGCTTGCCCTGTGCCAGGCGCAGAGCCCGGGACCCCATGCCCCTTGAAACCCGCACAGCAGCTCTTGGGAACCCATACTGCTGTTACTCCTGTTTTGTAGACAAGGAAAAACCAAGGCCCATAGAGGCTACTCAACATTCCTGGTGTCACAGTTAGAGTTGGTCCGTAGGCCCAGGTCTGCTTGAAACCAAAGGCTTAACCCCTTGCTACCCAGGGAGGTGCAGGTCAGAAGGGAGAGTCTCCGCCCTCCCACAGAGGCTGCTCCTGGCTACAGCACCTTCTGCAGCAGTAAGTTCAGTGTCAGGTCCCACCTGCTCCCAGGTCCACCCGGAGCCTGGCCGGGTCCTGAGTGAGGAAGGAGACCACCTGGCCAGCACCTTCCCTTCAGTGGTGATCAGGCAGCCCTCCCTCCTGTGTGGGAAGAAGAGCTGAGGCTTGTAATTGCCCACAGATGTGGGACAGCGGAAAGCACCGTGGATTCAGAGTCAGGAGACCTGGCGTTGGCCCTGGCTCGACTCAAGTCCACCGCTTGGCCAACCTTGGGTCCCCATGTCCTTCATCTGGGCGGCATCCACATCTGGAAGGCAGTGGGCACCATGGGTAAACCACGTCAGGTTTGGGCATCAGGGGACTGTGCGTTAATCCCTAGTTGGTTCCTGGCTGGCTGTGTGACCCTGGGCCAGCGCTCTGTCACTTGGCCTCGGTTCCCTCCTCTGCAAGCAGCAGGGAGGCATGTAGGCTCTGTGAGTTTAACATAGGTAAGGCGCTGAGCCGTTCTTGCCCGGCTCTCACAGGGCTGCACCGAATGGTCATCGGCAGAGAGAGGGCCGCTGCTGTCCCTTCTCTTGCACAGGCCTCGGCAGTGAAATCAGTGTGGGATCCACAAAGGGCTATGCCCATGGAAGGGACCTGGACACCACGGGTCTTCTAAAGGCCCACGTCCACCTTCCAGGCACGGTCTGGCTCTGAGACCAGCTGCCTTCCGCACTAGAGGAGGGGGCTTGGTGTTTTGCTCAGGATGGGCTGCTGAGTGTGGTGGGGAAGGAAGGAGAGGGTCCCTTGACTTCCCTGAAATGCCGTCTGTGCCCACCTTACGCCCTCGCACGGTTCAGAGCCCTGCAGGCAGTGGGCCCTCAGAATGCGGGGAGATCTTCCATCGTTTTCCATAGGCCTTCCTGGGAGCCTGCCCGAGGCAGAGTTTGTATGAAGCCGCTCTGCTGTGCAGCAGTGTGGGCAGGGGAGATAACAGGGACCGGGCAGTTCCTGAGTGCTCCCGCCGTGCCTCCCTCCCCATTACTGTGAAGTCCACTGCCGTGTTCCCTGGGGCTTCGAACAGGCCCAGCGTTCAGAAAGTGCTTAATAAGTATTTGCCAAACTAATATAATCATCCCAGCAACCTCCAGGACTAGATATAAACTCTCTCTGTTTAACAGATGAGGGAATGCCCAGAGAGGTGAAGTCAGTTGCCCAAGGTCCCACAGCCAGGAAGTGGTAGAGCTGGGGTTCGCATCCGGGTGTTTGGGACTCCAGAGCCTAAGATGAGAGGCGGGGTGGGGCACGGGCCACCCCTGGGGGTCCAGCATAAACTCCGAGAATGTGCTGAGCTGTGGGGACCCCGCAGAGTTCCAGAGGTGGTCCTCAGACCCTGGAACCCATGCTGTGTGACTGTGGTGAGTCACCCCTTCTCTGGGCCTCAGTTTTCCCATCAGTAAGACCAGGAGGTTGAACAAGATGATCTTGGAGCTCCTTTCAGGCCTAAAACAATTCCAGGATTCCAAGCCCCTCCAGCCCAGATTGGCAGCCACACAGCCCTGTTGTGTACTCAGGCATCATGCATATTTAACTTCACAATGAAAGGATTTCTTCTTACTCTTTCTTTGCCTGTTACAGAAAGAGGTCAGGATCGATGCCCACTAATGGAAAACCGTAACCTGCAATAAAAAGGAGAAACTTTCTACAGTTAGAACGGCCCATGCGTTAATGCACTCAGCTTCTTGGGGGAGCTCCGAGGGCTTGTTTCTGCAGAGCCCATGTACCCATTTTCCTGGGGTACAGAGGGAGGAAGGTCAGAAGACGTGCCTGCTGGGGTGTGTATGGGTGGATGCTGTGAGCCTTTAGGCCCCTTCCAATGGCGATTTTTCGAATCTCGTGTGCTCTGATTTCAAGAGGAAGAAGGGCTTTGGCCCAATGATGCATGG
The DNA here is from genome assembly GCA_002007465.1 of Ailurus styani. Taxonomy (NCBI): domain Eukaryota; kingdom Metazoa; phylum Chordata; class Mammalia; order Carnivora; family Ailuridae; genus Ailurus; species Ailurus styani. The sequence continues at coordinate 2,688,470 of LNAC01000066.1, read as the reverse complement.
ACGAATGATGGGGTCCAGAAGTGAGAGAGGTGATGCAGGGTCTGGATGGGAGTGGGTGTGGAATTTACACACTTGTGGCTTCCAGTGTAAGAGCCACCTTAAGACCCTCCCCAGACTTCAGACTCAGAGCCGCAGGCAGCAGGGTTTCCTGAGCCCCCAGAGCCTCACCCCAAGGACCACCCCTTTCCCAGACGCTTTCTGGGGCACGCTGCCCCCAGCCTAGTGCCGGAGGCTGCAAATCAAAGTGTATTGCTTTAGCTGCATTAGTACCCTCCCTTCTCCTCTCTTCAGCTCAGGGCTCTTTGATGTCTCAGGTGCCCAAAACCTTTCATCTGCTGGAGGTACCAGCTTCTCCGCCCTGTGATGGGAAGAATCGTCCCTTGGAAGTGGGTGCAGCAGGGCCAGGGAGTCAGTTCCTGAAGGTCAAGATGAAAAGGACTCTGGTCACCTGGTTCAGCTTCCTTGTTGTACGGGTGGGAAGCTGAGGTTCAGAGAAGGGCTGGTCCCGAAGAGAGGTCCAGTCATGCAGATGGTCAGCGGGAGCTCCGAGCCCAGGACCCAGCCAGGCACATGCTGTCCATCCACCTCTGCCATCCGGGTCTCCCTCAGCCCCACTTCTCCCTGGGTTGACGTCACAAGGCAGAATTTGGGCTGAAGAGGAAATGCCATTTCCATGAGCAGTGGGAACCCCCGGAGTAGTTTCATGGACCCAGAGTTCTCTCCAAGTCACTTCTCCATTCTGGCCACAATTTCCCTTTGTATAAGTGAAGGGGAGACTAAGGGTGCAGCTCAGTGACCCCAGGTATTCCAACCCGCTTTGCCCTTAGCCCCTCCCAGGTTTCTGTGGCTGTTTCAAATCCTAACTGCTGCCCTAGTAGCCTTCCTTCCCGGGAAGCAGAACCAGCTGGCCGGTCAGTCTCCTCCTGAGAAGCTGAGCCCCAGTTAGGCATAGGGGGATTCCAAGGTCAGCCCATAGGGCGGGGCTCAGCTTTATGAACCTGTCACAGCCGTAGTAGCTTGGGCATGGGACTTGCAGGGAAAGGCTCACTCTGATGCAGTGAACTGTGGGCTACCTCTCCCCCAACCTGTATTTGTACCCTTATCAGTCCCCCCGCTGTAACCTGTCTACTAAATGGATATTGCTCTGATGATAAATAATGCATGGGAGAGATAGACAGACACACGGCTGGCTGGATGGATGGTTGGCCTCCCTTTTAGTCCAGGGAGCAGGGCTGATGGTTTACGCTTGCAATTCTTACTAATTTTGGAACCAGGGGCCCTACATGTCCGTTTTGCACTTGGCCCCACAAATTACATAGCTGGTTCTGTCCGGGACTTCAGGCAGGGTTTGAGACGGTTTCATACTCGACACTGGCCTCACTGCTTCCACTGTCCCCGCTCTAATCCACACCCTCCCACAGATGCTAACCTGCCCCTGTCCCTCGCGTGTGAGGACAGGGAGCTCTCTCCTCTCACAGTGCTTGGAGCTGGACTGTTATCATTGCCCAGCCAGCAGCCAGCCACCCTCTACCCCACTATTAATGCCCCGGTGCCTTTCACGCAAAGCCTGAATCCTCATCCAGGACCCCAGTCTTTTCCCAGAGTGACCTCTGCCTTCCTTCCCTGTGTCAGACGTGAGCCCTTCCCTACCTCTTTGCTAAAGAGCCCTGATTTCTGATGTCAGAGCTCTTCCCAGATGCCCTGAGATCTCCCACTTCCCACACTGAGCCACTGTGGGATACCCTTCCCTGGCATCATCCACCAAAGAAACTGGCTAAATCTTGGAGGCTGAGCTGGAGGCCGCCCCTCCCCCACCGGAAGAATCCCATATTCAGGACACTTGCCATTTACTGAGCACCTATTTTGTGACAGGTGCTTTTCATCATCATCGCTGCCCCTCAGCAATGGGAAAAGGAAGTCTCCTGTGTCATTTTCCTGGAAATTGGGACCCTGGGAAGTTAAAGTCAGGGAGGTCACATGGTTATGAGGGAGGAGAGCTGGCACTTAATTTGGACCTGGATTTAGTGGCTTCAGAGCAGGACTATTGTACCTGACCGGGCTGGGCTCCCATGTGCTTTTGGGGCCCCCGGTGGCACCGGGCACAGCTTGCTGGCATCAGGGTCCCCTTTTGCCCTCTAACCTAATCCCAGCACCACCCTGGAGGGAAAGAGTCACTGTCGCCTGCCCACGTCAGCCCTCCGGCCTAGTGAACCCTGAGATATTAGGGGACAGCTGAAGCCCCAGGCCTGAAGGCCAGAAGGGCTGACCCTACAAGTCTATTTGATCCCTTATGGTGTGTAAGCATCTATTAAGCATCTACTGTAAGCCTAATTCTGTATTAGGAGTTTGGAGGCATCCAAAAAAATCATTACGTGTGTCTCCTCATTTCTGGGGAATCAAGTGAAGGGACTAAGGCAAAGGTACAGGAAGGAGGTGGTTGGCTGACTGGGGATTGGGAGTCACTGGACTTGGGTTCTGGTCCTGGGTGGGCCTTTCGATCCCCGACTATGCTAGGAGACGCCCCTGGCCGCTGAGGCTGCCGGCAGTACCAAGAACAGGCAGCCCCCCTTCCTAAGGACTCCTTCTGGAGGGGCCTTTCCCACCATCTCATATCTCACAGGCATCCTTTTGCTGTCAGGTCTGGCCAGGGGGGCCTGGGGCTGTGCCCTCACTGGCAGGGCGAGCGACTGAGTGACTGACTCTCCCATGAGCGCAGGAAGAAGAACGAGGCCCCTGACTTGGCACAGGGCTGTGTGCCAGGCCCTGCCGTAAGCATTTTACTTGTATGAACTCATTCAGTGGCCTCCCCAGCTCAGGGATGAGCCCTGACTTCCAGATGGGAACGCCGAGGCTCAGAGAAGCGGAGTAACCGTCTGTGGGAGAATCGGGGTACAGGACTGGAGACGGGGGTGAGAGACAGATGTTGAGAAACGGAGAGGGAAGCAAAATGTAGGAGTTTTCTCCCCTCTCGCTCTGCTGCCCCGAGGGCTCTGATGGGAATCTCAATGCTCCACGTTGGCTCCAATTAATGGCAGGGTTTCTCTCGAGCCAGCTCGCTCTGCCCGCCTGTGGGCTTGGACTCGGGGCTGGTGGGGGCAGGCCACGTGCTGGTGGGTCAGAACAAATGGCCTGAGGCCTGCCTGCCCCCTGCCCACTTGGCTCTGAGAGCCCATTCTATTTGCGGCCCCCACCCCGGCCCGGGGCTGATCCTGAGCTGGCAGCAGCCCGGGGAACAGAAGGTTTGCTTGTCTGCGTCTGCCGCACCCCCCCTCCCCAGCCTCAGCCTGGGACCCCTCTCAGGGGCTCCTTTGGCTGCCAGGATCTGGGCTCTCCGTTGCCATGGCACCGGCCGGAGATGAGGCTCTGGGGGGGCAGGGGAGGCGGTGCAGGGAGGGCAGCGAGGGATGGTGGAGGCCCAGAACTCTGCAGCTGCCGAGGTGCTGGGGCCCCAGCAGGGGCAGGCCTGGACCCCGAGCACAGCGAGCCTGGGCCTGTGGCGGAGCAGGCCACACACCTAGCCTGACTGCCAGGATGCCCCGGCTCAGACGCCCTCAGGACGGGCCTTGGGGCAGGCCAGTTACTGCTTGGGCGCAGCCCCTACCAGACCCAGGCTGTGCTCAGCAAGGACTCCTCTCTTCACCCATGTGCTGCCCTCAGGTTCTGCAGGGAAGTTGCTGGAAGGATCTGAGCTCTGCCCCTAACTTGACTTTCAAATTGCTGGGTGAGCTGGGGCAGGTCCTGTGCTGACCCGGCACCTTCACAAGGGAAGGCTAGGACTCTGACCTCAGGATCCTTCGGTCCTTGGGAGCCTGGATTCTGTATAGACATTAGGGTAAACTCATGTAGCCCTGTTTTCCTGTGGACAGACCTGTTTCTGGGTAGGAGACAGGGCAGCCCATTGTGACGGGTAAGAAGACAGGTCTGAAGTCAGATGAGCCTGAGTTTGCAGCCCAGTTTCATGGCTTCCTGGCTGTGTCACCTTGGGCAAGTTACCAGACCTCTCTGAGACTCAGTTTCCTCCTCATGAAAGGGAAATAACAATTGTCACAGGACTGTTGTGAGGACAAAACAAAATCCCCAATGTAATGAACATTTCTGAATAGCCTGACCTCTGAGGGTCCCGAGCCATCCAAGGACGGCTGGGTTTATGGATGGGGTGGTGAGACGCTGGCCATGGGAGGTGTGCCACTGTGGACGGGACAACCCCTTGGTTTGCAAGAGGGGGGAGCCTTGAGTAGGGAGTGTTTTGGCCCCCCCCCAGCCCCAAGGTCGTAGGGCTCTGTGAGAGGTGGTGTGACTCCCACTCAGTTCTTCGGCTTCAGGCTCAGCCCTCTGCAAGGAGAGCCTGGACCGACAGGCGAGGTCTGGAAGCAGAGGGGAAAGAACAAGGCGGGTGTGGCTCGCGGACGGAGCCTGTGCTGGGTGCCAGGCGTGGCTTTGTCATCTTTACTTCCTGCCTTAGGGAGGCTGTGACATGGGCATGGGGCCAGTGTGCTCGGGGGTCAGTCTGCCCAGGATCGAGCACTGGACCCACTACTGGCCCACTTGCTCCGTGCCCGTGGGCAAACGATTTAACCACTCTGTGCCTTGCTTTCCTCATCTGTGAAAGGGAGCAGCGGCTCAGAGGTGGTGGGCTGTTCTGAGGACATCTGCCCAGGTACTGGGTGGCACAAACCGCATCAGAGAGAGCTGTTGTTATCCCTGTTGTTTTCAAGGCCCGCTAGCTCCCTGTTCCATCTCGCAGGGGCTCCGGGGGGTCCAGACGGGATCCAGAGGACGCCGGTCCGGGGACCCACAGGGCCTGCTCAGAGCCCTGGGGGTGGAGGTGGGCAGCTGTGGGGGACAAGCAGGGAGGCCAGCGAGGCACCAGAGAAGGCAGGAAGCGTTTGCTCGGTGGGGGTGGGGTGGGGGGAGAGGAGCACGCGCGGGCCTCCCTCCCCCACTGACCTCCTTCTCAGGACGGTTCCCAGCCTGTGTGGGGACCCAGGCCCCCTCCCCTGGGCCCCCAGTGGCCGTGAAGCACACACTGAGCGCTTTCCCACGAGCTGTTCCAAGTCCCCGGGCCTGCGTTATCTGCCACCCCCACGCGTGCGCACACTCTGGGCGGGGGTGGGGCTCAGGCTGGGGGGGATCAGTCCGTTCTTTATCAGCCTGGCTCGGATCCAGACAGATGTTTCGTTTTATTTTGAACTTCCAGAAAATAGGTCATTTCTTTCCATTGTGTCCCTGGGGAGGCCTCCTGGGGAGAGGAGCGCAGAGTGAGTGACGAGCGTGGGGGCCTCACTTGGGCCCTGGGGAGCCGGGAGGGCAGCGACCTCCCTTCCTCAGTCATGACTGAGCTGTCGGCAGGCCCAGGGCGCCTAGTTTCTTAGAGGCCGAACTAAGAAGCCAGCCCGTTCCTGGGGGCAGTGGGGAGCCACGGAGGTGCCAGGGGAGAAGGTGGTTAGATAGGTGTTTTAGAAAGGTTCCTCTGGTTGCGGTGTGAGAACAGGCCGGAGGGGACAGACTGCAGATGGTGAGACAGAAGGAAACCACCAGAGGCGACCCAGCTTATGCTGGAGGCGGCAGGGGGAGGGGGATCAGAACGCCAGCCCATGGAACGGGCACTGTTATTCTACCCACGTGGACTTCCAGAATAGCTAGAGCCCATGCCAGGCCCCAACTTAGCTGATTTCTGCTGCTTCGCTTGGGGGATCCCATAGGTACCCAGAAACCTGAAGGTCCTCTAGGTCTGGAGCCACAGGGCAGAGTGGGGCCAGGATGTCAGGCTACATCACTGTGCCATTTGGGCCAGGACGCCCTCTCTCCGGCCTTGATGTGATCCCCTGGCTTGTGGGGAGACTCACTGTGCAGAGGTGGGGTGCTGAGCCTTCACCCACAGATACGAGTGGGGCTTAGGATTGACGGCGGCAGGTGGGAGCCCCCCAGTCTCAACCCCTTCCCAGGCTTCCACCCTGACGGTCTCCCTACCCAGTGGACCCTGCTCCTCCCTGGAGTCCTCCCTGGCTCCTGGGATGAAGTTCCCCCACCCATGCCGCAAGAGCGCACCTACGTCTCAGCCCCCGTGGAGTAAGGCCCCCGGGCAGCCCTCAGCCAGGTCTAGCCAGTGCGGCCCTCACTCACGTGCTCTCCCAGCTGCTGCAGGGAGGACTCCATCCCTGGTTCCAGATGCCTCTTGCCCCCACACACTCCCAGGCCTCAGGCTGGCTGCCTTCTCTGAGCTGAGTCATGACATCCAGGCCAGGGCCCCTCCCCGGCACCCCACTCCCACCCCAGCATTCCAGCTCTGCACAGCTGCCTTCCCCAAGCAGGGTCTTGAGAGCCACAGCATGGCAGCCCTAGAAGTGCACCCCGTATACAGACGGGAAGACCAAGGCTCAGCGAGGGGCACAATGGCACGATAGGTGGGTGACAGAGCTGGGGCTAGAACCCACATACCCTTGCTCCCAGTCAGGGATCCACCCCAGTTTGTCCCTGGGGACGCAGAGTGGAGAGGGGTGTACAGAAGAGAGAAGGAGGCTACCAGTAGTGTCTGCACTTCTGCGTGCAATTTAGCCACCTCTTCTGAGGCTCAGTCCCCATTCCCCGCCTGGGTGGGGCAGGACGGGGAGAGTGACTCTGACATAGAGGTCTATGTGCATGGTGGGCAGGGGCCGTTCTGTAGCAAGAGTGGGCAGTGGATATAGCCTGGACCCTAGTTCTCGAGCCACCAGTCTCACATCGGGGCTGGGGCTGGAGCCAGGGCTGCCCAGTCGGGTGAGCTCCAGCACCCCATTGGCCACCTACCTGAGCCTGGCTTGCTTAGGCCAAACATTGGCACCTGTCCCTGTTTTCCTCTAAGTCTCAGTTTCCCCACCTGTACAATGGGCACAGGAAGAGGACTGGATTAGATAGATGATCCCTGAGGGCCATGGAGCTCTGATATTCTGTGACTCTCCACCCCGTGACTCCACGGCTAGGCCTCCTCCTCCCTCTGGCATCTTGTTTATTCAGAGCATCCCGGCCTGAGACTGCCCGCCCCAACAACCCCCTCCTCCCTGCAGCAGGGCTGCCTCCCATCCCCACCTCCCTGCTATTTCTGCCCATTCCCTGCCTCCAAACAGAGGGTCCCTCCGTCCACTCAGGTGCCCACAGCCCCTCCAAACCCTGAAGCGCTCGATGGCAGCTCTCAGTCCTGGCCCTTTGCCTCAGTCTTATCTCAGAAAATGACACTGCATTCCCAACACACACACACACACACACACACACTCCTGCCCTCCCCTCCCCGGCCAGTATTCCAAGTCCGAATCAGGAGTGTGGGCTCGTGCAAGCTACCTCTCACTCCAGCCCCCCAGCATCTATCACCAGGTCCTGTCACCTCTCAGCTAAGCCAATCTCAATGCCGCACCGCCCTGTCCCCAGCCCAGACACAGAAGGCAGTGGCACGGGCTGGGAGAGGTTCGGTCTCTGCTCTGCATTCCTAGGCAAGTTCCCTACAGGCTCACTGCCTCAGTTTCCCCATCTAAAACAGGAGTGACCCTTGTGTCGAGCTCACAGAGTCGGCCGGGGAGCGCTGGTTTGTGTTGGGTGCTGTGGCCGTGTGTTCGGGTGTGTTGAGGCCTGTGTGCACACAGGCCCTCCTGCACGTGCGCAGCTTGGCTGGGGCTGGGTGCACATGTGATCTGTGGCACGCGTGCGCCCCACCCCTGGGCGTGCGGGAGAGCGGCAGGCAGCAGTCTGCACACGCCCTGCGCGCGTGTGCGGCCCTGTGTGCCGGGCGCCGGGGAGCTGTGTGCGCGTGGGTTTTGTGTGGGCACGCGCCTGTGCAGTGCCGGCGTGAGGGCCGGGCACGCACACGGCTGGGTGCACACGGGTGTGTTTCCGAGCAGCGTGTGAGTGCGTGCGTGGGCGGGGCGCTGGGGCGTGTGAGCACATGCTTGCCGCCGCCGTGTGCAAACCTCCCTCGCTGCTGGCAGCCACGGAGGCCCTCCTCCCTGGCCTCCCTGTGTCGTGGGAGTCTCGGGACCCCGAGGGAGGGAAGCTACTGCTGGCGGATGTGGCCCAGAGGGACTGGATTTATTTAGATTAAGGTGGTGGGAAAGACTCGCAGGAGCTGAAAGACGGACGGCGGGGCTCAGAATGACTCCCCAAGCTCGCCTGCTCCCCGGACTCGGGGTCCACATTCTGCTCCCCCAAACGGGTCCTTCTGATTCACTGTGAGGAGTAGGGCAATGACTCCATCTTTGGACCTCTGCCCCCACCAATAAGAGGAATCATGAGGCCTCCCTGGCACTCAGCACTCTCCTCATGGGCAAAGGGGGGCTCCCTGAGAGTCTCCTCCCTCTCTCGGCTTCAGGGGCCTCCCCAGGGAGGAGAGTGTGGCAGATAGGAGAGTGCCTGCATCCTGACTGTGACGTCTGTCTTGTCCTAGGTGACTCCTCCCTGGAGTGCAGCCCTCCCCCTGAAGAAGGGGGAGTCACAGGCAAGCCCACAACCTCCAACTTAGATGCTTGGGCCTCTCTGGGGTTGGCTGGCACCACAGCAGCCTCTGAGAAGCACAGAGGTCCATAAGGCATTGGGTAAATAACTGGGGTATCAGGGAGTCATGGAAGATGACCCCGGGTGTTTAGGTCTGGGGGCCCCAAACTCTACTCTTGTTCTTCCCAGTCCTCCTGTTGTCCACGCTACCCTTCCTTTTGCTGCCTCCCGGGTCTCCAGATCACCTGTTTATTTGTCTCAAAGTCCCCTGAAAACTGGTTAAATCCTAATTGTAGAGATGGGAAAAGTGAGGCCCAGAGAGGGAAACAATTTGTCAAGTCCACACAGCATGTCTGTGACCAAATGGTCAGGGAAATTAAATTTGTGGAATGAGATGAGCTGCGGATTCAAATGACTCCAGCCTCAGTAATGAAACCCCCTCTTTCTCATCGGCTCTCACCTCCCTAAACCACCCCAGCAGGAATAATAGTGACCAGAACCTTCTCTCCAGCCAGTCAAAAACACAGTTTTACAACAGGGGTAGCTCTTTGAGTTGCCCCCTCCAAACCACTCCCTGTATTCATGGGGGGAACTGAGTCCCAGAGAAGGTGGGAGACTTGCTGAGTCTCACGGTGAGTCTGGGGTCCCTTGTGACTGGAGCCAAAACGCTCATTTCCTAGAGAGAGAAGTCAGTCCAAGATCCCTGGGGCATCTACACTCGAGCTGAGCTCTTCCGCCCAAACTATCCTCTCCCTAGCCTGATTCTGCCTTTTCGCTGTGTGACTAGGCCACGATTCTGTCCTTCTCTGGGCTGCTGCCTGTTCAAGAAGGCCCCTCCTCACTCAGAGTCTCAGAGACACTGAGCTGCCCCCAGCCCTAGGCCCAACGGGAGATGAGCCAGGGTCAGGGGAGTTGGGGGCCCAGCCTGCAAGGCCCAGCCTTCCAGAGCCAGGCCAGGCCTGGTTGCAGTGACCTCCCGTCTCCAGGCCAGCCGACCAAATTCCTCCTTTAGAATAATAAACAGTGTGGCCAGCCAGGGAGGCTGGGAGGGGAGGGGCGGGGAGGCTGAACCGGCCCCCTCCCCCAGCCTGGGCTGCTAATGATTTTCTTTGGCAGAGATCTCAGGCAGGAAGGGGGGAGCCAGAGGGGCACCCAGCGAGGGGCAGATGGGCCTCTGTGGGGGCCGGTGGCTCTGCCTTGGCCTCCTGCTGGCGGAAGACTGGCATCCAGCTGGAGGGGCCTGGGGCAGGAGGGACAGAGTGGGGGTGCTGGGGAAGGGCTGGGCTTCGGGGGTGGGGAGAGAGAGAGAGAGAGAGAGAGAGAGGGAAAAGGAGAGGAATGAGGGGACCCTCAGGCAGGCCGGTCTGCAGGGACAGGGAGGAGGAGGAAGAGGAGAGCAGAGTTGTTCAGAGAGCTTCCTGGGGCGCTGGGAAGTAGGTGTAAATGCAGCCCCCCCAAAATGGCCCACTCCCCATCCTCCCATTTTGAGAGCTGGTGACTGAGGACACGGAGAGAGCCATGGCACGGGAGGCAGCCCCGTTGGGGCTCAGACCCGGAGCCCAGCCCTGGACTGGAAAGTAAAGGGCCGGGATGGGGAGTGGAGTGGGGACCATCTGGGCGTGGCCTGAGAAGCCAGGCCTGGCTGGGCAGCCACTCAGGGAAGTCAGCAGACCCGCGGCCCGGGAGGCTCCCTGTGCCTGGTCATGTGGTCTCTTCCCACATTTCTTGCTCCATGACCCCTGTCCACCTCTGGCCTCCTTCCTATTGATGCTGCAGGCAGCCCTTGCCAGCTTGGCTATTGGTGGTTGTCTGGGATCTGCAGATGGGGCTGCCAAGGGCAGGGATGGAGCAGAGACCCACCTGAGTCAATCTGTCTCCCTATGGCCCTGCTTCTGTCTCCGGCTGCTTCCTTCGTGGTGTGCTTCCTCCCTCTTGGTCTCTGCGTCTGTCTCTCTCTGCCTCTATCATTCCAGGTCTCTTTGTCTCCCTCCTCAACAAGCACTACTGCATCATCCTGTGCAAACTTCTTTCCCATCCGGAGCCTTGGTTTCCCCGTCTGGACCCTGGGGGTGGAGCGGGGGCTTGGACTCAGTAATCTCCAAGGACCTCTGAAGCCTTCCTGTGCAGGGCGGCCTGCCCTGGGCTCAGCCCCTGGCCCCTCTCCCCTAGGCCTCCTTGTGCAGCTTGGGGCTGCGTAAAGGGGGCCCAGGCGTGGGGGTGCCCTCCCCCCCACATTCCGCAGTCCTGACTCCCCCGCTTTCCTTCCCACAGCCGCCTCCACTTCCTGTTGTGCTTTTGGAGCCTGTGGGAGTTCTCTGGGTTCTGGCTTTCCCCCTCCTGTCCCCCCAGGCCTTTCATCGCGCTTTCCCAAATATTTGTCCTGGCAGATAAGAGCCTGGTATTGGAACTGTCACCCAGAGGACTGGCTGTTAGAGCTGGCGGGCCCCTGGACGCCATCCAGCCCAAGTCCCCCACTCCACTGCTCACACAGAGAAACTAAGGCCCAGAGAGGCCTGGGTTCAGCCAAGGCCACTGGAGAGGTAAAGGCAGAGCCGAAGTAGGGTCCAGCACCCTGAAGCCCAGCCCCGTGCAGGGGGAGGGGACTCTTGGGCATAAGTGCCCTCTTGATCGTGGGACATGGGTGACTTTTGACTTTAGCCCCACGGACGTGGAGGCTGGGTGGTCTGGGGTTTTCTCTGCAAAACCCGAGTGGTAAGTCTGATTTCACAGTGACTCTGCCCACTCTGAGCCCTGACCCCTATATTTAACTCTGCAGGACACCATGCAGCTTCCGAGCACCAGGCCAGCTCCTGTCCTCAAAGGTAGGTACACTGTGGCTTCCAAGTGTCATGCCAGCTCCTGTGGTCAAAGGGGTAGGAGGCCGCCAGGGAAGTACTAAGCAGAACCCTGGAGCTGGCTGGGGTGGTGCATGCTAGCACCGGGGCCTGGGAGCTATGCTCTCGAGCCTCGATTTCCTGCCTTTCCCGTGGTGCTCGGTAGAGGCCTCCTTCTACTGTCTACTCAGCTCAGAAACCTCGGTGGACCTTTGCTTGTCCAGAGCCATTAGCTCAAATCCTTGGCTCAGCCCTCCATATTCCATGCCCGCTCACCAAATGTCCCCACCCCACTTGTTGACAGTCACCCCAGTGTCCTGCCTCTTCTCAGTAGTCTTTGGTATCTGCCTGGCTGGTCTGCTTCCGGTCTGGGGCTTCCCTCCCCTGCCCGGATCCCTCACTGGCTATGAGCTCCCAAGTCCTGGCTGGGCTTCTGCTAGCACACCCTTCCCTCACTACTGCCTGTTCCATGCAGTCAGTGCTCCGGGGGCTGGGCGGCCAACCAGGCGGTCAACAGACACTGGCCATTACCAAGGACAGCCTGCTGGCTGAGTACCTGCGGGTCTGGGGGATGTGGCTTACAGAATCCTTCCCAGAGGACATCAGTAGAGGGAGAGGAACTTGACACCTGCACCCCACCCCAGTTCCGTCCAGGTCCCGGGGCAGGGAGGGAGCTGCTGAGTCTCTCCTGTCCTGTGTGCCCTCTTCTGAACTACCTTGCCCCACCCTCCCCAATCAAGGCCACCTCTGGGCTTGGGTGGAAGCTGGGCAGCTGGGGCAGCCACAGGGAAGGGGCTCAGAAAGTGACCTGGGAAGTAATGCAGGAACTGGAGGCCTGGGAATTGCTTCCCGAGGATTTCCTGATGCCTTCGGGAGAACATGCCCGCAGCCTGAACACAGCATAGCTGGAGGACTCCGAGGCCACGGATTTAGAGGCACTAAGATCAGGAGGCCAGGAGGCAGGACAGAGTCCCTGCGGCCCCAGGCACTGGGCTTCAGAACCAGGGGCTCCAGTCTGTGTCAGATTAGGGAGGCATGGTCTTCAAGGATTATGCAGCCGAGAGGAGAGGGGCCAATGTCCCTGTGCTGACATCTGATGCCTTTTCTCCCGAAGCCCAGGTGCTGTTGCTGCCCCTGCTGTTGCTGCTGGGCCCACAGGCCTCCTGGGCCCTGGTCATCACACCCCCGGGGCCAGAGCTTGTCCTCAATGTCTCCAGCAACTTCGTTCTGACCTGCTCGGGTCCAGCTCCAGTGGTGTGGGAACGGATGTCCCAGGAGCCCCCACAGAAAATGGCCAAGATGCAGGATGGCACCTTCTCCAGCACACTGACACTGACCAATGTCAGTGGGATAGACACGGGAGAATACTTCTGTGCCTACAAAGGCTCCCATGGGCTGGAGCCTGGTGAGAGAAAACGGCTCTACATCTTTGTGCCAGGTAAGCACCCCCGCCTGCATGCTCACTCCCTGACTTCTCCTGTCAACTGCAGGTGTCCGGGGGGAGCCGAGAGTGCTTAGTGACATTGTGAGACACGGCCAGCTTAGACATGCAGATGAATCACGGGATCCAGCCTGGCTCAGTCCAGGAGTATGTTCACTCCCCTGCCCCCCTGAGTCAGATCAGGGAGATCTGACTGCTCCCTGCCAGCCCACCCCATTCCTGGCTCCCCAGAACTCTGGCTTCTCAGCAGGTTCCAATATGCTCTCTATTGGGCCTCTACATCCCATCTTTCCCATTCTCCAAGCTCTGGATACCAGCTGCCCTTTGACTTGTGGCTTATCGTCTTTCTCACCCTGGTGCTGACCATATCAAATGTTAAAGATGGAAGGGACCTCTGAGAGCATCCTTACTCTGTAATGGGAAGACTGAGGGCCAGAGAGGGGAAGATACCTGCTCAAGGTCACACAGAAATTCAGGGGATAGCCAGAAAACGAGCTCCCCTGACCCTCATTCTTGGCCCCCCACCTGGCAGATCCCAGGATGGGCTTTCTCCCAGTTGACCCCGAGGAACTATTCATCTTCCTCACGGAAATAACTGAGATCACAATTCCGTGCCGAGTGACGGATCCAAGGCTGGTGGTGACACTGCATGAGAAGAAAGTGGATATCCCACTGCCCATCCCCTACGACCATCAACGTGGCTTCTCTGGTACCTTCGAGGACAAGACCTATGTCTGCAAAACCACCATCGGGGACAGGGAAGTGGATTCTGAAGCCTACTATGTCTACAGCCTCCAGGGTGAGCCCCCTTTCTGGCCTGACGCTCAGCAAGTATGGCCCTCCGCAGGGGTAGAGCACTTGCCAGCTTATGATGTGGGCAATTCCATTTTTCACCGAATTCTCATTGTAGTCTCAGAAGGCACATAGTGTTTCCCCATTTTACAGGTGAGAAGCCTGAAACTCAGAGGAGGGCTATGCTCAAGGTCATGGGGGAGGGTGGGTGTCAGGGCTGGGCCATACACTGTGGTAGGCAAAGGCCCAGGCCTTGGAGTTGGTTGGGTTTGAGTCCCAGCTGTGCACTTCCTGTGCAAGTGAGTTTACACGAGGCACCTAATTTCTCCGAGTCTGCTTCTTCCTCTGGAAAATGAGGAAAATAATGACTGCTCACCTAGTGGGATTATTGGGAGGATTAAAGACAGAGACTCCCTGGTACATGGTTTGTGCTCTATACCTTTCTCCGGTACTTAGATGCCCAGAGAATATATTGATTCAAGACTGTTATCTCTTCTAGGATGTCAGCTACATGAGGACAGGAATTTTGTCTCTTGTGTTTACTGCTAAAATCCCAGTGTCCAGCATAGTACTTGGTGTACAGGACATAGATAACAAATATTTGTTGAATTAATGAATCTTCTGCACGAGTCATCCCTTCCATCTCTGAACCCCCGACCCATCCGCAAGCTGCAGGGCTGGTGTGGTGGCTGGTGGTCACTTCCTCAGCCCTACTAAACTCATCTCTCTCCACTAGTGTCATCCATCAATGTCTCAGTGAATGCAGTGCAGACCGTGGTCCGTCAGGGTGAGAACATCACCATCATGTGCATCGTGACTGGAAATGAGGTGGTCAACTTTGAATGGACATATCCACGCATGGAGGTAATGCTGGGTCGGGGGTTGGAGGGACGGCCAGGAAATGATGGGTATCTTGACTTGCAGCCTAACTCCTTGGGCCTGCCTGACTGGGGGCTTCCCCAACCTGTCCCTACAGAGCGGGCGGCTGGTGGAGCCAGTGACTGACTTCCTCTTCAATATGCCTTCCCACATACGCTCCATCCTGCACATCCCTAGTGCTGAGCTTGGCGATTCAGGGACCTACATCTGCAATGTATCGGAGAGTGTGAATGAGCATCGAGATGAAAAGTCCATCAATGTCACTGTGGTTGGTGCGTTCCTTGGGCTTAGCCCTGACCCACCTTCTGAGCCGGACCTAGACCCTATCATAGCCCCCAGGTACTGTCAGCAGCATTCCAGTACAGCTCTAGCTTCGGTACCCACCAAAACCCATTTCCAGGATAAACCCAAACCAAAACGCAGTGTCAGCCCCAAATCCAACCCTAATCCCAGCGTAGACTTTCTGCCTAGCCAGAACTTCAGCCCCAACCCGATTTCTTTTTTCTTTTTTTTTTTTATTAAAGATTTTATTCATTCATTTGACACAGAGAGATTACAAGTAGGCAGAGAGGCAGGCAGAGAGAGAGGAGAGAGGAGGAAGCAGGCACCCTGCTGAGCAGAGAGCCCGATGTGGGCCTCGATCCCAGGACCCTGGGATCATGACCTGAGCCGAAGGCAGCGGCTTTAACCCACTGAGCCACCCAGGCGCCCAGCCCCAACCCGATTTCTAAACCCAACTGCCATCCCAGGCCCAGGTCGCCCCATTCTCAAATTCAACCATGCTGCAGCTCACCTCAGCCACGATCCCGCGCCAGGACATGCTCAGTGAGAACAACAGCAGTCCCAATCTCAAACCAGGTGCCCAAGTCAATATCAGCCCCCAGTTCGGTCTCTGGTCCAGTCCCACCCCAACTTCAATCCCAGCTCTGGTACCACCATCCCTGGTTCAGGTCCTGAAACCTGAAGCCCCGCCCCCGGAAGGCCGGGCTCCCTTGGCACTCGGTGGATGCCCTGCCTCCGGGAGCCCCGCCCCCAGGAGGCGCTGCCCTATTGGTAGCCAGACCTAGCCCCGCCCCTGGGCCACGCCCCTGACGGCCGCCCCTTGCAGAGAGTGGCTACGTGCGGCTCCTGGGAGAGCTGGACGCCATACAATTCGCGGAGCTGCACCGCAGCCGGACGCTGCAGGTCGTGTTCGAGGCCTACCCGCCGCCCACTGTCATGTGGTTCAAGGACAACCGCACGCTAGGCGACTCCAGCGCCGGCGAGATCTCCCTGTCCACACGCAACGTGTCTGAGACCCGGTGAGCAGCAGCCCACCCACTCCATTCTTGACGTTATTCTCTGCAGCTGCCAGGCAGCTCACAGCCTTCAGCCACGGGATACACCTAGAGCCACCTTTCCTGAGAGCCCACTACGTGCGAGGCGCCACCAAGCACTGGGGAGGCTGCAGAGCTCCAAATAGACTGTTCCAGCCCTCCTAGAGTTTCCTGTCTAGTGGGGGAAACAAACACGGGTCAGACGATCACCCAGATGTGTCGCTGTCCTTGTGATGGCTGGAGCCAGCCGGGAGCAGCTGCGGAGAAAAAGGCCAGATGATTAGGGAAGAGTGTGCCAGGCGGGCCACTACCACCTATGTGTGGATGGTGGCCTGGAGGGCAGGAGATGAGCAGGCCCACATGAGGGTTGGTCTGTGCGGATGAAGCCCTGTCAGGCCTTCCTATAGGAGTGAGGTGGAGAGGGAGGGAAGGGTGCTTGCCCCACCCTCTCTATCCCTCCCCAGCCCCCCTCTGAGCTCAGTGGGGCCAGCTGCCAATGGGTGGGGATTCAGGAGACTGGCGTGAGTTCCCTCTGCTACTGACACCTGCGTGACCTTGGGAAGCCCCTGCCCCTCCCTGGGCCTGGTTTCTCTTGTCTGTCCAAGGAGGGTTGGCGCAGGGGAGAACTGTGAGAGTTCTTCCAGCTCCAGCAGCTGGGCCTGTGGTGCCCCGCAGGTACGTGTCCGAACTGACGCTGGTGCGAGTGAAGGTGGCCGAGGCGGGCTGCTACACCATGCGGGCCTTCCATGAGGATGCGGAGGCCCAGCTGTCCTTCCAGCTGCAGGTCAACGGTGAGGAGCCCTGTACCCTGCCTCCCCCACCCCGCTTCCCTCTGCCTTCCTACCCTGTCCACCCACCCACAGGAGGAGAAGGAGCAGGAGAGGGAGCGGAGGACTCAGGAGGCCCGCTTCGAGGCCGAGCTCCAACACTTCCGCTCCTGTGTGAACTCGGCGTATCCTCTCCGGGGGCCTCAAGCTGTATACGGAGGCCCCTGGGCTACACTGGTGTACCTAATACCTCAGGCCTTCCTGTCCAGTGCCATGATTTGTCCTTCTCACACACCCTTGTACTGTACTACTAATTAGATAGCTATTTATTGAGCAACAAAAACACACCAGTCTGTTCAAGGTTCTTGAGGCCCTGCCTTTGCGCCTCTTGTCTCCTGCTGGGGGAGGACGAACACTCAACCGTAGGGCAGAGAACTAGCAAATGACACAGAAGGTTAGAAGGTAACAAGTGCCATCGAAGGGGGAGAAAAGCTGGGTAGGGAGGATCGAGGGTTCAGGGGGCACAGGGCGGTGAGAGTTGCGATTTTAAAGAGGCTGACAAGTTGGCCTCATGGAGGGGCCATTTGCATGACAACTTCAAGAAGGTGAGGGCGTTTGTCAGGTGGTTCTGTGGGGCAGGGGCCCGCCAAGCAGTGGCAAGGCAGGACAACAACAGAAAGCCGGGGTGTCAGGAACCGAGAAGGGGGAGAGTGGTGGGAGATGAGGTCAGAGCTGAGACCTGGTCGTGGGAGGTGTGAGGGGGCGCAGATTGTGTGGGTCCCCTCGGGCCCTCATATGGACTTTGAGTTTTACTGTGACTGAGATGACAGAGCCATGGCAGGGTTTTGAGCAGGGGAATGACACACTAATGACTTACTGTTTTGTCAGTTGACTTTCTAAAAATAAATGTATTTTGTTTTTTTGTTTTTTGGTTTTTTTTGTTTTTTTTTTTAAAGATTTTATTTATTTATTTGACACAGAGAGAGAGATCACAAGTAGGCAGAGAGGCAGGCAGAGAGAGAGGAGGAAGCAGGCTCTCTGCTGAGCAGAGAGCCCGATGCGGGCCTCGATACCAGGACCCTGAGATCATGACCTGAGCCGAAGGCAGAGGCTTTAACCCACTGAGCCACCCAGGCGCCCTAAAAATAAATGTATTTTGAAAGAGAATTTAACCTCTCAATTGTAGATGGAAAATCAGCATCACATGTCATAAATATAAAGCAACCACTAAAATAAACTCTGGGAAAACAAAGCGATGCTACTAAATTCTAGCTCCGTGCTCTGGCTTTCCCAGGGCTCTCTCTGACCCTCAGACCTGAGCTGTCTTTGTTAAAAGGGAAGATTAGCGAGTCTCAGAGAGGTGTTAGAGACAGACTAGCACCCTACTGAGGCTTTCCCTTTGAAGTACCCAGAAGGGGAACCTGTCAGTTTTCACACGGTGATTCCTGGTATTTGATGTTCACCTGCAGCCTAAGGCTCCCCTCCCCCCACCCCCAGGGGAGACCCTGGGCCAGGTCCTCCTGTAGGGCCTTTCTCCCTGACTGTCTTTCCTGACCTCCCCACCTCCTGGCCTCCTGCCCTCTCCATGCAGTGCCTGTCCGAGTGCTGGAGCTGAGTGAAAGCCACCCTGGCAGCGGGGAACAGACGGTCCGCTGTCGTGGCCGCGGCATGCCCCAGCCACACCTCACCTGGTCTACCTGCAGCGACCTCAAAAGGTGAGCAGACCCCAGGCCTCTGTCTCCCAGGGTAAACACAGCGGCCTGGAAGGACCCAGTGGAGGTCATCTCATCCAGCCGCTTCTTCTGGGCACACTGCTCCAGGCTAGAGCCCCGTCCTAGATGATATGGCTTCTTGGAGATACTCTGCATGACCTCAGCTTTCCCGTTTCCTTACCTCGACTCAGACGATCAAACGAAGAGGGTGGATTTTGCAATGCAGGGCTCTCAGTTCTGGGGTCGGAGCGCCCCCTGCCGGTCACTCTGGGGGGGCACGGGAGGAATGAGCTCAGGACCAGGCAGCGGGAAGCCGCAGAGACTGGAAGCTGACCCGGCTGGCTCTCCTCGGCAGATGTCCGCGCGAGCTGCCGCCCACGCCGCTGGGGAACAGTTCGGAGGAGAGCCAGCTGGAGACTAACGTGACATACTGGCCCGAGGATCAGGAGTTCGAGGTGGTGAGCACACTGCGCCTGCGCCGTGTAGATCAGCCGCTGTCTGTGCGCTGCACTCTGCACAACCTGCTGGGACACGACATGCAGGAGGTCACCGTGGTGCCGCATTGTGAGTCCTCCGGCCTGAGTGGTCCCTGAAGACCCTCCACCCCCACCTCCACCCTGCCATCCTTGGAACTGTGCCTGGGAGCCCAGGGGGCCAGAGTCAGCGTGCCTGTGGGCACTCAGGGGCCTCACCAATCCCACCAGCATGTTCTCCTGTGCACTTACACGACAACGCAGGATTGGCACATGTGTGTACACCCATGAGTGTATGTGTCTAAGCCATGGCCGTAGTGTATGTATGCTCTATGTACATCCTAAGCCATGAGCAGAAGCAGGCCTGACCCTTGGACATAGGGGCAGATCTTCCCAGGGTGGATTTGTAAACCACATAATGAAGAGTGCCCGAGCCCCAGATACACATGTCAGGCTGGAGTGTATGTCTGCAGGCATGTGGACAAGCATGCACGATCCCTGTCTTTGTGGGCCCCCACTGAGTGCATGTGTATAAGCCATCCACGCCCAATCCCCAGACGTGTATATAAACCCACAAGTGTGTGTCTATACGCATGCACATGTGGATGCCCGATCCCCACACAAGGGTGTGGACGGTGCTTGTGCAATTCCTGTGTGTGTATGCAAGCTGGCGCGGAGCGTGACTGTAAGCATGGGGCGGCAGCACACCCCACACCCGCCCTGTGAATGAGTTCAAACACAGCCTCTGCACACAGATGCCTGCTGTCTGGTGCATGTCTGTGAGCAGGTACACATACACACACACAATTCTTGACCACGGGAATAGTGTCGGCCAGCGCCGGGATCCCCCTGCTGCCTGTCGGTCCCTGGGCATGCGTTTCCCCTCGTGCTGATACTCCATTTGTTCGCTTGTTTCCGCTTTCTCCCTGGAGAAGGCCCAGCTCCACCTGCCCTGCTAGTGCCCTCAGTCCAGAGAGAAGGCAGCCAAGGAACTAGGCAATCCCCCTGCAGGGGGCAGTACTTTGGGGGTGGGGGAGATCCTAGAGGGAGAGGGGCTCCATGCCCAGCTGGGGGATTCAGGAAAGTGTCCTGGAAAAAGAAAGCTTTCGGTCAAAACCTGAAAGATACCTGGAGTCAGGCTGGTAAGGAATGGTGTTCGAGTCAAAGGGAATGGCCTTTGCAAGAGCCCAGAGGCAAAATGAGATCAGAGAACTCAAAGGCATTCAGCGTGGCTGGAGCCCAGAGTATGTGCGTGTTTAGGGGCTGGAGTGGGGAGATAGAGAAAGGGAAGGGAGTGGTAAAGGAGGGGCTCGGGGGTAGGCAGAAGCCAGGGCAAGCAGAGCTTTGAAGGCTGTGGGAGGCACTGGCAGGTTGGTGGGCTGGCACACACACGAGCCTCTCTGTGCACAGAGCTGTCTCCAGCCCCTGCCCTACGGAGGGACAGGTGGAGATTTCCATCTGTTATCTCACTCCCACACATGCACACGAACCCCTGAGCCAGTGGGCACCTGCAGACCAGCCCGGAGCAAGACAGAAGTAGAGCTTTTGTGTGCCACCTGTGGGGGAAGGCACAAACCAGCCCACAGGGAAACTGCCATGGCTGGACAAAGCCTCTTCTTTTTACTCAGATGGCTCCTTAGAAGATTCAGACTTCCTTCAGGCCTGGGATGTGTGACCTTGTGGGGAGAGGGAGGAGAGGAGTGATGTTGGTCTGGGACCCTAAGGAGGAGGGACAGGGCCTCCAGAGGCTCTGAGAGGGGCAAGTGGGGGACAGAGGAAGAGGGAACAAGTTTCTCGGGGACCCCAGGGGTGGCCAGTGGGGTAGGGGAGGGGAGAGGATCTGGCCAGAGGGGATGCAGAGGGAGGGGAAGAGAATGGGAAATTGTACAGCAAAGAGCCGAGGTGTTAAGGAGGAGACTTGGGGCTTGGAGGCCGAGAGTTAGCCCCACTTGGTTACCCCTGTTCCCTGAGGAATGCACCTTATGACTGTCGTTACTACCCCCAACACTGCTGGGGACTCCGGGTGAAGCAGGGGAGGAAATGGTCTGGGTTCACTGGGCTGTGGGAGCTCAGTCACTCAGTCCATTGGCCACTTGGTCAGGCTCTGTCCTAGCTGCGACAGCCCGGGCAAGGGCATGGGTTCAGAGGCGAGGTGATCTGAGTCGCGCAGG
The DNA here is from genome assembly GCA_002007465.1 of Ailurus styani. NCBI lineage: Eukaryota > Metazoa > Chordata > Mammalia > Carnivora > Ailuridae > Ailurus > Ailurus styani. The sequence goes on along the minus strand of LNAC01000066.1, from coordinate 2,667,628 downwards.
AGCTGCCATCCAGTCTGGGTGGCAGACAGGCCACACTGACCCCTGCAAGGGTGGAAGGCACATGGGAGCCCAGAGGGAGCCGAGCCCGTTGTTACTGAGGGGCGTGGGTTCTTCCGGGAGGGGCTGAGAGTCCGACATCACAGGCTGCCGTTGGTGGAGGGCAGGACAGGCAGAGAGGATTTGCCGGACCAGCAGCAGGGGCACGGGAGGACTGCCAGGGAGCTGCCATCTCCCCCTTTGCTTATGGCCGGCTCTTGTCTCTGCCTGCAGCTCTGCCCTTCAAGGTGGTGGTGATCTCGGCCATCCTGGCCTTGGTGGTCCTCACAGTCATCTCTCTCATCATCCTCATCATGCTGTGGCAGAAGGTAAGCTCCCATCCTTGCCTGGTGGGACCCACGGGCACATATTGTTTTTACATGGAGCCCCCAGGTGCCGTGAATGCTGCAGGATCTGTTCACCTCCCAGCCCAGCACAGAGCGCAGATGTGAAACAACATAGAGCTGCCTCCACCCCCAGCAGCAAAGGCCATCTTGGGCCTGGGCCAGGCCAGCCAGGGTTGCTTGCCTCTGCTGTGCCTTCCTGGGTCTTGCCTGGACCTCAGCCCTGCCCCTCCCAGCCACAGGGCAAGGCACTTTCTGGCTGGACTACATGGGCTCCAGGATTCTTCCAACTCTCACCCCCAGAGACTCCCAGGCTTCTACTGAAATGGATTGTAATCCTATTTATGTGTAATTTCAATGTTCCGTTCTGAGGCTTCACCATTCTGTGATCCCGATGTTTTAAGATTCCTGAGTTAGGATTGCAGCACCCATGATTCTCTCATCCTAAGATTCCAATCCTGTGATTCCAGCATCCTATGATTTCAGCATCGTAAACTCACATCTTTCTGAGATTCCCACTGCGAATGACCCAGCTTGGGGATGGACTTTCCACATCTAGCCAAGTGCCCCTAGCTTGTGTCACTTCTCAGGACTGCCTGTCCTTCTACTCCCATCTGGGAAGCAACCAGGGCTCTCGGAGAAGCTGGCAAGGAGGTCCTGATGAGCCAGGCCCTTGGCTATTAGCTGCTTCTCAGCCAGCGCCAAGATGGGGCCTCTTGGCACCTGTTCTCACTGAACCCTTGGAGCTGAGTCTTATCAGTAACTTGCTATGTGACTTCAAATAGGCCTCTTCCCCTCTCTGGGCCTCAGGGTCTCCTGCTCCATCTGTTCCATGAGGGGCCGTGAACTAGTGGGCCCCAAAGCCCAGACCTCCTCTGATGAGCCATCCCTGGTGTTGGTCTTGCAGAAGCCACGTTATGAGATCCGATGGAAGGTGATTGAATCCGTGAGCTCCGATGGCCATGAATACATCTACGTGGATCCTATGCAGCTGCCCTACGATTCCACCTGGGAGCTGCCCCGGGACCAGCTTGTGCTTGGTCAGTCCGGCGCGTCTTTGAGGGTGGTCTGGGCGCTTGCGGCAGGTGGCAGGACTGTCCACAGTCTTGCCTTCTCTGGCCCCCAGTGCCCCTCTCCATATAATGGGGGCAAGATGATCCCCCAGGGAGGGTTCAGCCCTGAGGTCCTGTGATCCTGTGACCATGTGAGATTGGACCCCTTTGGGGTGGGAGAGGAAGTGGGAACCGAGGACAGGCTGCGTGTCCGGCCTGTGCTTAGTCTCGCTGGGAAGGTCAAGGCGTGCAGAGGAGCTGAGCTCCCTTTGGGGCTGGGAGGCTTCCAGGGACTAATTATGGACCAGAAAGCAGGCAGGACTTAGATGAGACACCAGGAAGGGCTGCAAAACACTGCGGGAGATGCTGGAGGGGAACACCTTAAGTCGGGGTCGGCGGGAGGGCTTGATCTCCCAGAGAGCTGGGGATGCCGTTCCCTGGTGGGCCAGGAGCTGAGGGATCGTCTCTACCCCAGGACGCACCCTGGGCTCCGGGGCTTTCGGGCAGGTGGTGGAGGCCACGGCTCATGGCTTGAGCCACTCGCAGGCCACGATGAAAGTAGCGGTCAAGATGCTGAAATGTGAGTCCTGGGAGCCTGCCCCTCCCTCACATATGGGCCCCCACGTGCCCCCTGCCCCCAGCCCACACAGTCAGGCACTCCCCTGTTCTGATTTGCTGGACACAAGCGGCACACTCACCTGTCTGCCAGCACCGCTCCAGACTCTGCTTTGGCTGAGAGTCTTCCTCACCCTGCCCCCCTTCCTGGCACCTCCTTCCCTCCTTGACCTTCCTCCCATCCTCTTTCTCCTCCCCCTACTCTCGGGTCCTCACCGCCCCCAGGCCATCTGGGTCTTACAGTAGGGTGTGGAGCAGAACAGCCTCCTTGGGGCCTCAGGGACAGGGCAGGCCTGAGGCCCCATCTCCCCCCTCAGCCACAGCCCGAAGCAGCGAGAAGCAAGCCCTCATGTCAGAGCTGAAGATCATGAGTCACCTCGGGCCCCATCTGAACGTGGTCAACTTGCTGGGGGCCTGCACCAAAGGAGGTACCAAAACCACTCCCCCAGAAGATTCTGGAAAACGCCAGCCGCCCAAACCTGGCCCCTCCCCACCCCCTCCTCAGTCCACGGACGACAGGACACTCCAGCTGGAGGGCTGGCACCCACCCTGTCCAGGGCCCTCATTTCACAGACCCAGATGGGGGTGGGATTTACAAACTCACGGAATCACATCACCTTCAAGGCCCAAGGACTCCTCAGATCAGCCGTTTCCAAACCCAGGGGTCCTCTGACTTTTCAAAATTTTTCCAGTACATTCCACAAACTCATAAATCCCAGCTCCTGTGAGGCGGGTTCTGTCCCTGCACTTGGAGACCACCAGCAGACTGACTGGGAGCTGCTTTCATTGAGATCATAGAATGAAGTCTCTCCCACCAGTGTGCTTACTTGAAGCTCTGATTGCAAGTTAGGCCATTAAAAAAAAAAAAAAAGAAGTGTTATCATTGTTTGCAGCTGCTTATTGTGAGATTTGGGATTTTCCTCAGTATTGTGCAACCAAAATAAAATACAGAAGTGAGCTGCACACATAGGCCAATTTACGTCCGCAAGATCACCCATTTCAAAATGTTTGTTTTCAGCAATATCTGCAAGTTCCCACTGACGGACTTCAAGTAAATGTACTGTATTTGGGTTGAAACAGTAACCTGATAGCAAATAGTTGCCTTTCTTTGCTCTATACACTGGACTCCAGCATAAGCTGTAGATTGAAAACCTATCGGTGACATCTACCGCCGTGTCCTTGCTCCATGCCAGGCCTGGGGCCGGAGCTGACAAAGGCATTATCTTATGAATGCTCATGAAGGTGGCTAGGAAAGTAAAGCTCGGGGAGAGTATCTCCCTCCTAGTCACAGAAGCCAGAAAAGAACTGGGGCTTGCCCGGTGCCAAAAGCTCTTGGCCATCTTACCAAACTGCCTTTCCAAGCTGCAGCCCGGTCTTAGGTTCCAGGCCCGATGGCAAGTCTGAGCCCGGGGCTGTGCCTGAGCCTGTCCCCCCACAGGCCCCATCTACATTATCACTGAGTACTGCCGCTACGGTGACCTCGTGGACTACCTGCACCGCAACAAGCACACTTTCCTGCAGCGCTGCTCTGACAAGCGCCGGCCGCCCAGCGCCGAGCTCTACAGCAACGCCCTGCACGTCGGGCTCCCGCCGCCCAGGTATCGTAGGAGGCTTCGGGGAGCCCCGAGGGGCACCTGCTCACTCCCTCCCTGTCCGGGCGGAAGCTGAGGCCAGGGTGGGCAGAGACGGTTTAGGAGCCAGGGCGTCCATCTGACACCCAAAGACAGGAAGACTCAGCCCTGTCCTCCCAGGCACCGGACCGCTTTCCTTCTGGTCTTTGGTCCACCTCTCGAGACTCGGGTGCGTGCGGTCCCCTAGCTCTCCAGGGAGCTGGCACTGCAGGCAGAGGCATTAGGATGACTGTCTGCCCACTCTGGGCTGTGGCTGGACCCTCACGGGACATCACAGCTGGAGGGAGGCCCCAGAAAGGCACTGCGCCACCTGCCCTTCCTCTGACCCTCATGCTGGGGTGCTAGGATCACACCTAGGTGTGAGCTCCCCGAAGACACGCTCGGGTCCTGTGTCATCCTAGCACCCCGCTGCCCAGCTTAGGGCCCCACGGGCTGCTGGAAAGGGCTCCCTGCATGGCCATTCAAGTGGTGACAGTCTGGAGGGAGATGAGTGGGGGAGGGAGAGAGGAAACCCATGAGTAACAGGGCCTTGTGGGGCCTCGGGCGAGGAGGGGCAGGAAAGGAAGCAAAAGGAAAGCCTGTGGCCCCTCCCTCTGTGATGTCTCTCTCTCCCCCAGCCACATTTCTCTGCCTGGGGAGAGCGACGGTGGCTACATGGACATGAGCAAAGACGAGTCGGTAGACTACGTGCCCATGTTGGACATGAAAGGAGGCGTCAAATATGCAGACATCGAGTCCTCCAGCTACATGGCCCCGTATGACAACTACGTCCCTACCGGTGGGTGCCCCCAGGGTCCTCACCTCGGCACAGCCCCCACCCCATACGCAGTCCCTATCAAAGCCTTTTGTTTGCCCAGGCTGGCAACAACGGGGGGAGGGGGGGGAAGAAGGTGGTCTTGTCCCCATTTCATAGATGTGAAAACTGAGGTTAGCCACCTGCCCACAGCTGCTCTGTGATGGAGCCCCAGGGTGAACCTCTGTTTCTGGATCTAGAGCGGGAAGAGTTGGGGTTGGGGGAGCACTTGGCCTCCTGGGGCATGGGCACAGAGGAGGCCCCAGGCTGACCCAGTGTCCCCAAGAAGCAGGTAGGTCAGGCTGAGCCAAGGTGGCTTGGGGCTAAGGTCAAAGGCTTCTCTGGCTGATGAGAGCACTGATGAGGTAGGAGAGGTTTACGATAGATATTTGGAAATTGTTTTCCTTTTGTGGGGGCTTAGAGGATCAGTAGCTACCTGTATGGGACAGTCAGCCTCTATGAGCAGAAGGGCAGGGGTTCTGCGGGCCATGTGGAGACCCAGGGTGGCAGGTGAACTTCCGTTCTCTCCTAGCTCCTGAGAGGACCTGTCGGGCCACTCTGATCAACGAGTCCCCAGTGCTTAGCTACACGGATCTTGTGGGCTTCAGCTACCAGGTGGCCAATGGCATGGAGTTCCTGGCCTCCAAGAACGTACGTGTGGTCACAATGGGTGGAGTAGGGTCATGGGGAGGTGGGCCACCCAGCCGGCCAAGGTCCTCCAAGTACGGCTCCATATGGCAGCTGTGTCCCCTCTGGTGGGTGAGGACAGTGAACACCCTCACCGTGTGGCCCCCTCACTATGTGGCGATACATTTTTCCTCAAAGCCCTTGACAGGGAGCTCTTTCCCCACAACTGCCCCCAAGGCCTCAGCTCCCATCTCCCCCAACCCAGTGCGTCCACCGAGATCTGGCAGCCAGAAATGTGCTCATCTGTGAGGGCAAGCTGGTCAAGATCTGTGACTTTGGCCTGGCTCGTGACATCATGCGAGACTCGAACTATATCTCCAAAGGCAGTGTGAGTACCTTGCCTGGCCCGTGTGCCTCCGACCCCAGGGACAGGTTCTGTCCTGGTCAGCATGGCTGTGGCACATGGGAGATGAGGACAGAGCTCCTCATGACCTGCCCTATCCAGCGGTGACAGGCTCAGCCTGCCTAGCCATGTGCGCAGGCCCAGGAAGGGAGACACCAGCTGTGCATGGGGGGGCAGGGGGAGTGCTAAGGTTGCAAGGTGAGCCCGGGGCTCAGATCCACCGGTCATGACAGGGGGCTAAGGACTGGCTGCAGTGGGTCCTGGGAAGGGTGGACAGGGAGCAGGTCAAATGTGTATTTGGTCAAAATGTGACCATCCTGCCAGACACTCATGTTCCCACTTTCCACAAGGGGACAACGAATCCCAGAGCTGGAGGGACTCTAGACCCCAGAGATCGAAGGTGGCTGGGTCACAGCTGGGTGGTACCTTGGTGTGTCTCTGGCTCTCCAGTTCTCTGCCAAGCCGGCCAGCGGTCTCTACTGGGGTCAGGAAGAGGGGCCTCCGACCCTGGGACTCTTGCTCAGGGATAAGGCCGCCACGTCACCAGCTGTGGGTAAAGCAACTTGGCCTTCCAGTCCTCTGGCCAGTACTGGGATGGCTTTGGGATCTGCCTGCAGAGGTGGGCTCTCAGGGTCCGGGAGTCCGGTGCTGGGGCAGGAACTCCCGGGTGCGGAGCGGGGCTTGGCCTCCTCATACTTAGTGCCGTGCTGCCCTCCCCAGACCTTCCTGCCTCTGAAGTGGATGGCCCCCGAGAGCATCTTCAACAGCCTCTATACCACCCTGAGTGATGTGTGGTCCTTCGGGATCCTACTTTGGGAGATCTTCACCCTGGGTATGCTTCCATGCCCCCCGCCCTCAGAGGCTTAGCCTCTAACCTGCCCACGCGTACCTCCAGCCTGGTGGGGCTGTGGGACCGGCTCTGGGGCAGGGGGCAGGACTCTGATGCAAGTCACAGCTCTCTGCCGCTTTTTTGCCGCTACGTGACCTTAGCAAGTCTCTGGTCCTCTCTGGGTCTCTTTACGTCCCCAGCTGATTATGGATGGGTTTGGAAGTGACATCAAAAAGCCTGTGTGATTCTGCTGTTCTCTGGTTCTCTGATTCTGGGGAGGGTTGCAGTCTCTGTCCGGAGCCTCTAAAGGGGGCTCCCATTTCTCAATGCCAAGGCTACTGTACCCTTGTGCGTTCTAGGGCTGCTGTGCCACTCTCTGCCCCATAGAATAGGGTACCTGCCCCTCTTCCAACCCCTCTGAGCCTGTGTATCTCTTGTCTCTGCTCCCTGCAGGTGGCACCCCGTACCCAGAGCTTCCCATGAACGAGCAGTTCTATAATGCCATCAAGAGGGGGTACCGCATGGCCCAGCCTGCCCACGCTTCCGACGAGATGTGAGTGGAGTCTTTGCGAGGATTTTTTGGGTGCAAACCATAGATAGCCAAGTTAACTGGCTTAAGGCAAAAACAGATTCGTTCAGAGATCTAGAAAACCCTCAGTATAGCTGGATCTAGGTTAGGTGTTCAGAGGCTGTCCTCGGGAATCTGGTTCTACCTGCTCTGCTTTCCTTTGTGCTAGCTGCGTTTTCAGGCCAAGTGGCTACCTGCTTGCTGCTTTCACAGTAGTTCTGGCAGAAGGCCCCGAGCTGACGGTCAAGGGCTCAGCTGGGGTCACAAGCCCACCCAGAGCCAGCCACTGAGCTGAGAGCCATGAAAACTCCTACCACCCAGACCTGGGCCACGTGCTTACCAGTGCGGGCGACCCCACGGAACCGCCAGCGGGGGGAGGGCCTGCTAAGGGAACAGGAAAAACAGTCCCCCTCCACCCATCCTCCCCAACTCCCTTCATTGCTCACCTGGTTCTGGGAGGCAGCAGAGCTGGAGCCAAAGACCCTGACCCCCTCTGTGCCTCTCCCCAGTTACGAGATCATGCAGAAGTGCTGGGAAGAGAAGTTCGAGATCCGGCCTCCTTTCTCCCAGCTGGTGCTGCTTCTTGAGAGGCTGCTGGGCGAGGGGTACAAAAAGGTATGTTGAGGCAGCAAAACGGAGAGTTCTGGTCCAGAAGTCAGACATGGGGTACAAGGCTCCATGCGTCGTGCTGCTGTCTGAGGGACCTACCTGTACCTTCTTGGGCCTCAGTTTCCCTGCTGGTACTAGTCAGGGATGGGCTGGAGCTGTGAGTTGAATTTATTTTAGCAGCCGTTGCCCAGAGCCCCCTTCGTCCTGCTTCCCTCCTCATGCCTTTGCACCCATGCACCAGGCCTGGGGCTCCTGCAGGAGTCTGAACCTCAGGCTGCCTGTCTGCTAAGTGCCTGACCACCGTGACGCTGATTCGGTTTCCTGTTGCAGACTCAGTCAAGGCAAAGCCTGGCATGGCCACCAGAGGGAGTTACAGGGAGGGGTGGTGCACGTCCCCTTTCCCCTGACCCGTTCCCACCCACACTCCTACCCACATTCCGTCACAGCTCAGCACCCAGGGAGATGGATTGGGTTGTCACCACTTAGCAGTTAGGGAAACTGAGGCAGCACTGAAGGAGGTTGAGGCAAGGCGAGAGTCCACACCTGTCTGTTCTGAAGTAAGGGGAGTGTTAGGGTCATGGGCACTAGTCTGTTGACTGTCCCCTCCCTGGGGGCCCCAAGCTCACCTGGTCTTGTGTGATGGCAGCTGGGAGGGCCACCCAGCTGTGTGTGGCTTCAGACAGTCCCCCTTCCTCTCCAGGCACCAGTTGCCTAATCCCCACAAGGCAGGAGGGGCCAGGTCGGGGTCATGGTAGATGATCCCCACAGGCATTTCTGGTCTGACCCTCCCTGGTTCTCCCATCCTCCCTGCCCATGGAGCAGAAGTACCAGCAGGTGGATGAGGAGTTTCTGAGGAGTGACCACCCAGCCGTCCTTCGGTCCCAAGCCCGTTTGCCTGGCTTCCATGGCCTCCGATCCCCCCTGGACACCAGCTCTGTCCTCTACACTGCTGTGCAGCCCAACGAGGGTGACAACGACTACATCATCCCCCTGCCTGACCCCAAACCTGAGGCTGCTGAGGAGGGCCCACTGGAGAGTTCTCCTAGCCTTGCCAGGTAGCCACTGCGGCCTGATGCCCAAGGCGAGAGTGTGCAGTGTGTGTGTGTGTGTGTCTGTCTGTCTGTCTGTCTTTGTCTTCATGACACCAGGCTTGCCTTAGAAGTCAGTTACCTGGGGTGAGTATTGATTCCTGCTGGTGAGCAGAAGGGAGAACTGAACTCATTCGACTTCTGATGAGCTCAGGGGGAAAGGGCAGGCTGGTAAGAGACAGAATGGCTGGGACTTACTTGCAAGGCAGCTGTTTCCTGGAAAGTGGCCCCCATAGGCCTTTCCCCCGCTCCTCTCCCTAGGCCCTATCCAGGGCCCTGCAGAGAAGTAGGAAATCTAATCAGCATCCCCAGCACCCTGTGTATGACTCTGGGGTCATTGCCAGCCCTGGCCTGTGCTCTGTTCTCTGGCACCACATCCCGAGGGTCCCCAGGGGGCCTGGCGTGGTTGTAGGAGGCCTGGTGCCCACAGGAGTGCAGGCCAGAATTCTGACTGGGAAGGAGATTGTGGTGAAGCTACAGTGGGCGGGGGTTGGAGGCCTGGACTTCAGGTTCAGACAGGATCTTCCCTCAGCTGGAGTGGAGAGTCCTCCACGAGGCCACATGCCCGCCCCCCAAACCAGAGCCACTCTATGGTGAAGTGGCAGGAGCCACAGGCAGGATTCCCGCTCCAGCTGTGGCTCCAGCTGCCGTGAGGCCCAGCCAGGCCCCATCTCCGCCAGCCTCTGTCTCTCCCTGGGCACCAGGAGCGCCCACAAGAACTAGAAGGCCCTCTCCGCCTTTCTGAGGGGCAAAGGTTGCAGGGCTCCAGGGAACCAGTGTGCAGAGGAGCGAAGGTCGGAGCTCAGCTTGAGGTGTGAACGCCGGCCTGGCTGGTGCCCTCACACAAGCTGCCTCCGCTCCCCGAGCCTCCGTTTCATTGTCTCTAAGATGAAAACAGTAGCGCCTGTCAACGTGGCGCCTTGTGTAGTCTTGATAGGGATTAGATGACCTAAAGGGCGTGGGGTGCGTGGGGCAAGCTTGGACACCCAGAAAGCGCTGGGCGACTGCTGTTCCCTTACCATGGCTCCCTCCTCACTCGCCTTCTCCTAGCTCCACCCTGAATGAAGTCAACACCTCCTCTACCATCTCCTGTGACAGCCCCCTGGAGCCCCAAGAGGAGCCGGAGCCAGAGCCGCAGCCCGAGCCCCCGGTGGAGCCAGAGCCCCCACTGGATTCAAGCTGCCCTGGGCCCCGGGCGGAGGCAGAGGACAGCTTCCTGTAGGGGGCTGGCCCCACCCTGCCCCACCTGAAGCTGCCCCACTACCTCCCAGCACCCAGCGCCTCCTGGCCTTGCCTCCCATCAGCTGTCACTTTCTAGAAAGCTTTTGCCCGTGGCCGGTGGCACCCCAGCCACTCGGGCTGGCTTAGGAGGCAAGAGGGCTGCAGGGGTCATGACCGGCCCTCTGCCTCTGGGGAGGCCATGTGATGGGAGCCCATGTGATGGGAGCCAGGGTTCTCCAGGGACGCTTCGTTTCTCCATCTGTAGGGTGGGAGTGCCTGGCCCGGGGATGCAGAATCTGGGCTTCTCTCCCCGGCTGACAGGTGGGGAGAGATTCTCGGCGTTCAGGATATGAATTAACGTTCTTCTGTTCGGCTAGCTACTCCTCAAGGACTTGTAGCTTTCTCCTTGCACTTTCACCCACCTAAGAGCTGGGGAAGGGACCCTGGCGTCCCTGGCTCCTGACTGAGCGGGGGCCTGGCCTCGGACAGCGATATTCATCCGGAAGCCACCTCTCCTTGATGCCAGTGTCCACTTTCCCAGGCCCGAGCTGGTCTGGGGCCATCCACACTCCGTGTCGGGGGCTGAGCCAAGTCCAGGACACTCTGGCCCACAGCCCCTATCCCAGGCACTTGGGGCACACCCCGCCGGACAAGTGCCTGTGTCCATGTCTGCCTGGCCCCGTAAGTGCTGGGGTCTTCTTCCTTCTCACTGCCAGTCTTACTCCACCCGCCAGAGTCTCCAGGGCCAGGCGGGCCCCACATCTGTGATGAGTGTGCAGATGTGCCGGCGTGGAATGTCCACATGTGTGGATCAAGAGGCTCATCGGACCTGATATGGGACCTTGGAGGAATCCCTCACCCTCTCCGGGCCTGTTTGCCCTGTTGAAAAATGAGCAAGGTGGACTCGTTGACTTCTGGGGGCCCTGCCAGCATTAACATTCTCGAATATTCCAGGGGGTGGCACACTTGCCCACAGGAAGCAAAGCCAAGCACTCCTAACCTCTGTCCTAGGGGTCAGCTGGGGTCTGGGGAAATTCCAGACCATGCCTCACACTCTGGGCATTCAGGAACCATGCCCCTTCCCCCAGACCCCCAGCAAGTCCCAAAAGGCCAGCTGCCTAGGTCTTGACTTGGAGTGACAGCCAGTGTCTTGGAAAGCCCCTAACAGCTGCCCCATGGGAAGACTCTAGGGCCCCTTTCGGACCCTCCGATGACCGCTGGAGCCACCCTGAGCCCAGGAGGCAGAGAGGGCGGATCAGACCCCCTTGTGCGGTCTGCTGCCCGGCGCCTGCGGTCCAAGTCTGTGCCACAGACATCACGGACAGTGAGGGCTGCGGGGGCCCCCAGAGAGCACAAGAAGCCTTTCTAGGGAACCTGAGAAGGGTGCAAGAGGCGGGAACTTTGGGGGTCGCCTTCTCGCCCAGCAGCTGCCTGGTCCCTGAGGGAGTACACGTGGGGGTGCGGCTCGGTCCCTGCCCAGGCCCGCTCGCTGCACTCTCTCTGCCAACCACACCTTGGCTCAGTGGGCATTGGGGGTGCCAGGGGAGTGAGGGCTGTGGCCAAGGCTGCTGGCAGGAGGAGAGCCGGAAGTGGGCACCAGCCCCCTCTGCCGGGCCAGGAGAGGGAGGGGTTCTCACTACGGTACCAAAGATGTAATCACCTAGGTTTACAAGTATTTTTAGGACTCACATTAACTCACATTTATACAGCAGAAGTGCTATTTTATATGCCATCAAATTTTCCTATCTGTGTACTTTTTTTTTTTTAAGAGAAAGATTTTAATATTAAACCTGGTGCTTCTCACTCATGGACTTCGTGGTCTCTCACGGGTTTAGGTCCTTGTGCCCCGGAGGTGGCCGGAGTGGAGTGGGGCCGAGGGGGCTAAACCCGGGCACAGTGTCTCCACACAGGATCCTTCAGCTCGGAGTCTCAGTTCCAACTGTGAAATGGGGTTCGCACACTCCCTCCATGGTCTGATAGTAGCAGGACGGCCTTGGACCTTAGACTTTGGCTTCCCAAGGTGTGAAATGGGAAGGCCCTTCCAGCTCCGCGGTGCCTGGTTCTGGGATAGGCCGGACAGTTCACAGGCTCCTGTTAAGAAGCCTGAGCCCCTCCTGCGCTTCCTCCTCCCCCCCC
>LNAC01000066.1:2628311-2655483 GCA_002007465.1 Ailurus styani | reverse complement strand
ATGTGCTTTGGCTTTGGCTGGTAAGCTGGGACACCCCCCCCTGCCCTCCCCTGCCCTCCCCTGCATCCTGCCCACAGGCCAGAGGGAGGCTGGTGTGTCTGGGGACAGGCATCAGCTTCAGCCCGGATTCCAGGACTGGGTGAGTAGCAGCGGGGTCTCAAAGAGGAGCAGGGCAGACAGAACACCCGTGAGTGCCGGAGAGCAGTAAGAAGGAAGGAGAGAGGCCAAGCAGAGAAGGAAGAGGAAGAGCGGAGGTGGGTGGGGAGGGGAGGTGGGAGCGGCAGGGTGAGGCAGGGCTTGGCCGTGTCTCTGAGGGCAGTCTAGCTAGGCCGGGCAGTGGGGTACAGACCCAGCAGGCCCCAGGCCCCTGGCCCCTCAAGACCGCAGCAGCTCAATGGAATGGGGCTGGCATGAGCCAGGCACCCAGGTGCCTGCTGGCCAGTTCCATTCTGATCAGAGGCTGCACTGCCCAGCCCAGGCCTGACGGTCCCCAGGGCAACAGAGCGAGTGGGGGCAAGCGCCAGAGGGCAAGGGTCTTAGACCCAGGCTATGGCTTCCTGACTGCCTCACCTGGGCCTGTTGGCAGGGGTCACCCAAGGTAGATCTGCGTTTCCGGCCAAGATCTATCATGCCTCACTGTGTGATCTTGGCCATCCCTTGCTCTCTCTGACGTGGGGAACAGGGGCATCTCCATTTGCTTCTGGGGCACAGGCACATCTCTTTGGAAGCCCACGCTTCCCTGGACTGCCGCCAGGGGTCTGGGGCTGTGGCTGCCAGGGGGAGACAGGCCCGGCCGCCAACGCAGGGACAGCTGAACAAGGCAGGGGAAACCCCACCCGCCGCATGGCCTGGCCACACAAAGCCCACCCTCCTGGGAGGCCTGGCTTCAGAGATCACCAAGCCTGTGACCTTCTCTTTCCCGGAGGCTGTGGTAGAAGATGAATAAGCCAATCCCTGGATCTGCCCCGAAAGAGAACAAACAACCCACATTCCAGACAGGGTTATCCTTGCTTATGGGAAAAGCCTTCATCTGGAGGTCAGGAGACTTGGGCTCCCTCCACTTCAGCCCTGCTCCTTAGGGGACCTTGGCTAGATTACACCACATCAGGCCTCAATTTCCCCAGCGGTAAATGGAGCTAATGATGTCACAGAGAGAGAAAGGGTGATGAAAGGCCAGTGAGCCTTTTCTCATTTTACCCTCACACCAACCCCGGGAACCAGGTACCACTATCGTCTCCATATTACACGTGAAGCCAGTTCCAGAAGGTTTTGAAGCAACCTTCCCAAGGCCATCTGGTCAGGGCGGCAGGGACAGGATCCCGGCTGACTCCCAGGGGATTCAGCCCTCAGGGAGGTAAAGCGCTCAGCCAACATTGCAGAGCTGGGGACGGGGGAAGCCTGGCTCCCAACCAGACTGCAGACCTGAGTGCTGCCCAGACAGAGTAGGGAAGGGCTGGGTGAGAGGAAAGAGCTAAGTGAACCTGAGGGCTAGCGGAGGGTGTGCAGGAGTCGGGGGAGGGGACAACCACAGGTCACCTCTTGCTGGCTCCTGCCTCCCAGCCTTGCCGCTCAGGCGGGCCCAAGGGAACCGGTGAGCTGGAATTTTCCTCCCAGACGGATGAGCCACTTGGACTGTACAATTCTTCCGCCGCCCTGTTCGCAGCCAGGGGCCTTGTTCCTGGAAAAAGAGGGAAAGACTGGAAGGAGCCATTGCTTGTGGGGCCCTACCCTTCAGCTGATGCATGGCTCAGAACCCCACTGACGCCCCTCCTCGGCACGAGGGCACACAGTCTAAAGGCCTCTTTTATTTCTTTGTTCAACGTCACGATAATTAAAAATTACTCTTATAAAAGTATTTATGCAACACACCGATATTAAAAAATCCACTCTCAAAATATCTAATATACAAAGTCTTTCCTTTGTGTATGTTGTATTTTAGACTCCAATAACATTGTAAATGTGTCTTTTCCTCATTCAGCAGCTCTGCGTATAGGAATTTATCTTATGGAAAATTCACCTCTCACCGTTCACGGATTAGTTATATCCTTCTGGGGCTCCCTGCCCCTTACATCTATACTAATATTTGCATTTTGTATCTGTACCTAACTGTGTAAATATATAATTACAATTTTAAATAAAACTACCACTACCATTTTGCAACCTTTTGTTTTTCCGCTTAAGAACAGATCATGGGAACTATCTACTATGTGCAGATAGTAGTGTGTTCATTATGAGAGTTGCACATAATTTAAAGTATGCTGTGCCATACATTTTTTGGCCAGTCCCCTACTAATGGTCACTTAGTGTTTCTAAGTTCTCAATTATGCTGGAATGACCATTGTTCATAAAGTTTGTTTGTTTATTATTTTTAAAGTAGGCTCCACGCTAGGCTTGAACTCATGATCCTTAGGACCTGATGTAATCTGGGTGCCCCCGTAAATTATATTTATATTTGTACATTTTTGTAAGTATCTGTTTCCATAAGTTAAATTCCTAGACACAGAGTTGCTTAGTAAATGGAATAAACATTTAAAATGTTACTGGAGTCTAAAAGTTGCCTTTATGCAAAATCATAAAGCTTCTGAGAAGCTAAGAAAATCAAACAGAGGGGATCCTGGGTGGCTTAGTCATTATGCAACTGTCTTCGGCTCAGGTCAGATCCCAGGGTCCTGGGATTGAGCCCCACATCGGGCTCCCTGCTCAGTGGGGAGCCTCTTTCTCCCTCTCCCACTCCCCCTGCTTGTGGTCCCTCTCTGTCTCTCTGTGTCTCTCTCTATCAAATAAATAAATAAAATCTTAAAAAAAAAAAAGAAAATCAAACAGAAAAGTGATGGAAACAATATTATTTAATTCTGGCTAGGTGCCCTGACCTCCTGAAAGAAGTCTGGAGCCTCTTCTTTTTTTGGGGAAAAGCCACAAACAAGGGGTAGAACAGAGATAAAGAGGGAGGGTGCCAAGTGGAGACTCTCTCCCTGGAGTGACCAGAAGGCTGAGAAGACCTGCCAAGGCAGGAACGTGCCTCTGACACTGATGTTCAGGGCTTCCAGGAGCTCGCCCCCAGCCCACATCCAGAGGGCACCCACTTGTTGGGAAACCCAGCTCTCTCTGGCTACCTGGGCCCTGCCCGGGTCCCTTGCACTTCCCGGCAGCCATCCTGTGTGATGCTTGCAATCAGCCTGGGAGATGAGTCAAGGGCGCGGTTCCTGGGGAGGAAGCTGAGGCTCAGCGCCATCGAGGGCTGGCCCGAGGTCACACACAGCAGGCTCTTGCCTGCCACTCTGGTGTCCTTCTACCACCTTCTTCAGGGAGTTTCTAACGCCACTTGCCAGATTCAGAGGGAGCAGCATATGGGGCCCCAGCATCAGCATGCCGGCTGCCACTCAGGGTGCGGCTCCCGGAATCCCTGGGTGGGCCCTTCTTGGAGTGGGGTCCTGGGGCTTCTCTGGGCATCACAGATTCCCACAGCTCAGAATAAAATCTGCTATGGCTGCCTCGATGGCCTGATGAGGGGGTCGTGGCCTGGGCAGGAGGCTGGCTCTTTTCCAGATCCAGCAGTGACTTAGGGACACCACAGAAGCCAGACTGTCTCCCTGGGACTTCCTCCCATTGGCTTCGCCTCTGGCCCTTCTCTCTGGGCCCCAGTGGTATCATGCCTGCCCTCTCCAACAGCCCCTTACACCCTCTTAGGGTGCTTCTCCATCTGACAGACATAGGGCAGGCCCATAGTCTCTTTCTGGTTTCGGGTTTCATGGTAATCACTGCAAGGAACTAGAAAAGTCACAAACATGGGGAAGTAAGAGCTTCTGGAAAATCACAGAATTCTCAAGGGTGCTTGTTCCCCTTCTGAAAGGACAAGGTGGAAGCTTCCATGCCTGAGAGTTTCTCTTCTTTGTTATTGATCATCCTGAAGCATACCACGATCGTGACTCTCCTTAGCTCAGACACCTTCAGTGGCTCCCCATGGCCCAACAATCAAAGTCTAGGCACCCTAGTGTGGTCTTCAAGGCCATCTCTGACTTGGTTCCAATGTCTTGTGCTACCTCCCCCACATCTGTCTTCCAGGTCCTCTCTACCCCCGTGAGGATCACAAGCTTTCCAACCTTCCAACTGTGTGTGAGGTTCCTTTTCTCCTCAGTGTTGCCAACACTTGCCATCTCCTGTCTCTGTGACACTAGCCATCCTGACAGGTGTGAGGTGATACCTCGTGTGATTTTAATTTGCATTTCACTGATAATTAGCAATGTTGAGCATCTCTTCACATTGGCCATTTATATGTCTTCCTTAGAAAAATATCTATTCAGTTCTCCCACCCATTTTTTTAAAGACTTCATTTTTAAGTAATCTCCACATCCAATGTCTATACCCAATGTGGGGCCTGAACTCACAACTCCAAGATCAAGAGAGGCGTGTTCCACCAACTGACCAACCAAGTGCTCCACTTCCACCCATTTTTAAATCAGATACTTTGTGGGGTTTTTGTTTGTTTGGGTTTTTTCTTATTTGTTTGTTTATTTGTTTATTTTTGTTTTGCTGTTGAGTTATAGGAGTTCCTTATATGTTTTGGTTGTCATCCCCTATATCAGATAGACGGTTTGCAGATGTTTTCTCTCATTTGGTAAGTTGCAGTCTCATTCTGTTGACTGTTTCTTCTGCTGTGCGGAAGCCTGGCCTCTGCACCTTTACTGGTGCTGCCTTACCACTGAGGATCCCCAGCCCACTATGGCTGAAGGGCGAACAGGCCCAGATCAAAGCTGCCTCCTCCAAGAAGCCTTCCCAATCACTCAGTGGGAAGTGGTTTTTCTTCCCAGTCCTTCGTTTGATAGCCTCAGTCTCTGGAGGTCCTATGTACTCCCTCATCTCCAGGCCTGTGCCATGCTGGCTCACCTCCCTAGAATATTCCCCACTCCTCACTGTGCCTCCCTCCAATTCCTGGTCCGCTTAGGCAGACCCCTTTTTGACTCCCCTCTTCAGTGCTCCCCAGAAGTCCTACCACCCCCTGAGCTCCCGGTTCCTCTCCTGCCTCCAGGCTGGGAGCCCCAGAGTGGGGGACAATGACTACTGTGGTCACCGCTGTGTCCCTAGGGCCAGGCACAGAGTACATGCTAGATAGATACTTGTTGCATACACTGAGCATTATGGTCTCACTGGATCTGAGTCAGTAACCCCTCCCCCACTCCACCAGTGAAGAAACTGAGGCCTCGAGAGGCCAAGGACCTGGCCGGGGTCACACAGCTAGGAGTGGAGACTGTGATTTCTGGTCTCTCTGGCCCTAAGGCCCAGGTCATTCCCTTCTAGCCTTGACCCTTCTGAGAGCCCCAGCTATTGCTGAAGGCAGATGATTAAATATATGGGCTCTGGGGCCAAGTTCCTGGATTCAAATGCAGTTCGGCCACTTAGCTGTGTGACCCTGGGCAGGTTGCTTGTGATCTCTGAGCCTGTCTTTCCTCATCTGTGATATGGGATAATTATAGCTATCCCCAAATGTGGTTGTGAGGATAAGATGAGCCATGCAGAGATGGGCACAAAGGGCAGAGTGATGGACAATGACCCCTCTTCGTGCCCCTGTGTCAGTAACCCCCTTAGAACAGCACTTGTGCCGGGCCCGTGAGGGGCGCTGTGCACTCAGGGGCCAGGGAGAGGGTGGGGAGTGGAGCTCAGTCCAGACGGAGGCAGGGCCACCTCCAGCAGTAAGTAAGAAGGAGCCAAGTGAGTTCAGAAGCTGAAAACCCAGCACACGGTGCAGGAGGAGGGCGGGTGCAGGGAGAAGGAGAGACCTGCAGTGAACAGATCACGGGGCTCCTGTATGCCGTGCTAGAGGAGGGAGCTGAGCTGCACTACTGGGCAGGAATAGTGCCCCATCATGTCCTATGCCAGACGCTAGGGCCCAGTGACTCCTTGAGCCAAGAGGCAGGGGTGGGTCGGACCTCTCTGGCCTGGGGTGGAAGCAGGACCAGGCCCCAACTGTCCTGGGTCCCTGGCTCCTGGCGTGGGCTCCTCCACTCCAAGATGGGGGAAACTCCCAGATCCCAGGGCATGGGTTGGGGCTGGGGTTGAGTGATCCGGAGGGCCAAGTTCCCTGCCATGAGGTCTGGAGGTGGCAGGAGCCAAGAGCCAAGCAGGGAGATGAGCTCCAGGCCCTGAGTATGTGCAGAAGCATGACATGTCCCACACAGTTACTTTGGGATTTCCTAATCTTTGGGCTAACGTGCAAACTCTTTTTAAAGTTCCTCTGCTGCAGGAAGGAGTGATGTCAGTTCAGGATGCCTGATCATCCCCCTCCCAGCTGCATCACTGCGGCTTCCTTGCCTGGCATCACTGCACTGAACCGCAGGCCAAGTCCATCCCGTGGCCAGCGGCGGTCAGCATGTGTGCTGCGAGGGACCACACTCTGTGCAGTGTGGTGGTCACTAGCACAGGCTCTGCAGCCAGGCTGCCTGGTTCCAATCCCAGCTGTGTCACCGGCTGGCTCTGGGACCTTGGGCAAGTGACCGAACCTCCCTGAGCCTTAGTTTCCTCATCTGCAAGATGGGAATAATCACTAGAACCAGACTCATGACTAAGAGGATGAAAAGAGATAAATGTGCAAAGGACCTGACGTGGTGCCTGGCACACAAACCACACTCAGAACGGGGGACTCTGAGGCCACATTCTCAGGAGGGGAGAGTACTGTCCTGCCTGCAGAGTTTGGGAACACAGCATTTACTCATGGACCCTTTCATCCTCCAAATATCTATAGTCAGTGGACCAGAATGGTCAGGAACACTGTAGGCCCAAGAGGCAGGAATACTCTCACTCACTGTGTGGTCTCGGGAAAGTGACTTAAGTTCTCTGAGCTTTGGGATAATAATAACACCCACCTCTAGGGTTGAGGATTCAGTGAGAAAACTTCAAAGAGTGAGTGGGATGCTTCTGACGCACAGCAAGGCCCTGATCAACCTTTGCTAACCCTCATCTGCCGAGTGAGGAAAGTACTGGAATGGCCTGGGACGCATAGGAAGGACACTTGCCTGCCTGTCGGGGGCGGAGTGGGGGGAGGCCTCCTGGAGGCAGCGGGCGTGAGGAGCGATGGGAGTTTGCTGGGAGTTGGGAAGCGACAGAGCGAGCAGCTTCTTCTGAGCTGGGGACAGAGACAGGTTCTGCAGGAGTGGCCTAGGCCACCTCCCTTCTCTACCGCCACATTCACCACTGGAGAGAGCTCTCTACCAGACTGGGTCGGGGACTTGGTGACAACGGCATGGAAGCTGGGCACCAGAGCCTGAGATCAGGCACAAACTTCACCAACACGTTAGGGGTTCTTGGGTTTCCTTGAGGCCATCCGTGGGGTTTTGAGGACAGTGGCCTCCGCCACGAGTGAGCATCAGAACTCCCCAGGGAGCATGTTTCCTGTGCAGGTTTCCACCTCTCGCCCCAATTCAGCAGGCCTGGGATGGCCCTGGATTCTGCTTCCGCCTGTACTTATATGAGTCTGAGGCTGGAGTCCCCCGACCATACTTGCAGGTACCCATCCACAGGCTCCCATTAAGAGCGCCTGGCCAACAGGAGAGTCTGAGCTCCGGGTGGGCTTGTCGGGGACTCTTTGCACCCGGACCTCACCCCCTTCCTCCTTCCCCCTCCGCTCCCTCCCTCTGGCTGGCCCTGATTTTTCCCCTCTCTGCCCCCCACACCAGTCCTTCTCCTAGACTCCCTTTCTGCCTTGGAGAAGTCCTCCGAGGCCCCCTCTAAATGCCTCACAGATGCTCTGTCCTCGTTCCCCCACAACATCTGTACCCCTTCGTACCTCTGTCTCCACATGAAGGGGCTCCCTCCAAATGTGTTGGACTCAAAAAAGTTAATGTCACGTTCATGAGTCCGCATACGTTGAAGATCTGATGAGGATGACCAGATGCGTCTGGAGAGCAGGTCCAAGGAGGGCGGCTAAGGGACCAGCATGCCCAAGCCGAGATGTGGTGCCTCCGGGGAGCACAGGGCTGCCTCCACATCATGGGAGGCCCATTGAGAGGCAAGGAGCAAAGTTGTCTGGGAGTCCAGAATGCAGCACTAAAAGGGACAGGAGGTGCCCCAGGGAGTTGCGTGCAGGTCACCTGCGGGGGTGGGGTGGGGGGTGGAGGGGTGAGGCAAATGGTATTGGCCAGTGGCCCCAGGATCAGGGAGTGGTGAGGTTGGCTTAAGACTCTGAGAATCCGGTGCCTGAGTGGTTCAGTGGGTTAAAGCCTCTGCCTTCGGCTCAGGTCATGATCCCAGGGTCCTGGGACTGAGGCCCACATTGGGTTCCCTGCTCAGTGGGGAGCCTGCTTCCTCCTCTCTCTCTGCCTGCCTCTCTGCCTACTTGTAATCTCTCTCTCTGTCAAATAAATAAATAAAATCTTAAAATAAAAAAAGACTCTGAGAATCCCAAATCTGTCTCTGAGTCTTCCCCAAAGTAACCGGGTGACCCGAGATAAGTCACTTACCCTTGCTGACCTTCCCATTTCTTATCTCTCCAGTGGAGATAATATGCACTTCACTGGGCCCCTGTGGCCCAGCCCTGTATGAGAACATGGAAATGAAAGTGCCTCATAAACAATAAGTGGCTCACCCTGCCTAAGCAAGACATGAAACCCAGAAGCCAGAAATGAAAAGACCAACCGGTTTGATGACGCATAAGGTAAAAACTTCTGTGTACATAAAGACACCAAAAAAGAGGGTTCAAACAGAAGTGGTAGACTGTGGAAGATACCTCAGCATATATGATGATAGGGTTAATAGACATAATACAGAATAGAAATAGTCCCAACAAAACAACAAAAGACAAAAACAAATAGAAAAATGGACAAAGGATATCTGTAGGAGAAATATACCTTTAAAAACATATAGATAGTCAATTACCTGGGATCCCTCCATTAGGAAGCCTGTCCTTCCCCCCTCTAAACTCACACTGCCATATCCATCATTTGTCAAGAGCCTGCATGTAGAGATCTGTTTCTAGAATCTTCCTTTTGTACCATTTGTCTGTCTGTGAGTCAGAAGCAGACTCAACCATATTGTCTTCATAGTATTTCTTCATGTGTAGTAGAACAAGGCTTTTCATTTCTTCCATCTTCTTTAAGACCGTCTTGGCTATTCTCACACTATATTTTTAGTCCCCATTTGTTTTGTTAAGGTTTAAGTAACAGAGCAAAATTCACCCTTTTTAGTCTATAGTTCTTTATAGTAGTCTGTAGTGCTATTTATATTTTGTTTTGTTTTGTGTAATCTCTACACCCAGCTTGGGTCTCGAACTCAACACCTGGAGGTCAAGAGTCGTGTGCTCTTCGGGCTGAGCCAGCCGGGCACCCCATTGCGCTACTTCTGTTGGATGTGTTTAGTCATGTTATCACTACCACAATTAAGACAAAGTTCCATCACCCCTTATTGGATACATCATTCGCTAGTATCTTCTCACATTCAGTAGGTGGTCTTTTTTGTTTTGATGGTTTCCTTTGCTGGGCAAAAGCTTTTCATCTTGGTGTTGTCCCAGTAGTTTAGTTTTGCTTTTGTTTCCTTGCCTGAGGAGATAAATCTAGAAAAATGTTTCTACGACCAATGTCAAAGAGATTTCTTCTAAGATTTTCATGGTTTCAGGTCTCACATCTAAGTTGTTGATCCATTTTGAGTTTATTTCTGGGTATGGGGTAACACAGTGGTCCAGTTTCATTCTTTGGCATGTAGCTGTCCTGTTTTCCCAACACCATTTTTAGAAGAGACCGTCTTTTCCCAGTTGCATATTTTTGTTTCCTTTGTCATAGGTTAATTGACCATATAAATGTGGTTTATTTCTTGGCTCTCTATTCTGTTCATTGTTCTGTTTTTGAGCCAGTACCATACTGTTTTGATAACTACAATTTTCTAGTACGTCTTGAAATCTGGGATTGAGATACCTCCAGCTTCGTTCTTCTTTCTCAAGAATTGCTTTGGCTTTTCAGGGCCTTTTTTTGGTTCCGTACACATTTTAGTATTGTTTGTTCTAGTTCTGTAAAAAAATGTTGTCGATATTCTGATAAGGATTACATTAAATCTGTAGATTGCTTTGGGTAGTATGGACATTTTAACAGTGTTGGTTCTTCCACTCCGTAAGCATGGAATGCGTTTCCATTGTGTCATCTTCAATTTCTTTCATCAGTGTTTTATAGTTTTTGGAGTACTGATCTTTCATGTCTTCGCTTTATTTTATTCCTGGCATTTTATTATTTTTGGTGCAACCGTAAGTGGGATTCTTTTCTTAATTTCTCCTTCTGCTACTTCATTGATAGTGTATAGAAATGCAACAGGTTTCTGTACATTAATTTTGTGTCCTGTGACTTTATTGAATTCATTAATCAGTCCTAGTAATTTTTTTGGTACAGTCTTTAGGGTTTTCTATATGTGGTATCATGCCACCTGCAAATAGTGAAAGTTGTCTTTCTTCCTTATCAATCTGGATGCCCCTTATGTCTTTTTCTCATCTGACTGGTGTGGCTAGGACTTCCAGTACTACGTTGAATAAAAGTAGTGAGGGTGGGACATCCTTGCCTTGTTCCTGATCTTAGAGAAAAAGCTCTCACCATTCAGTATGATGTTAGCTGTGGGTTTTTCATATATGACCTTTTTTATGTTGAGGTAGTTTCCCTTTAAACCTACTCTGTTGAGAGGTTTTATCATGAATGGGTGTTGTATTGTGTCAGATGTCTTTTCTGCATTCTACTGAGAGGATCATATTGGTTTTTTATGTTTTCTCTTGTTAATGTGACGTAGCACACTGATGGATTTCCAAATACTCAAACCATCCCTGGAATAAATTCAACTTGATTGTGGTGAGTGATTTTTTTTAAATGTATTATTGGGTTTGGTTTGCTAATATGCTTTGTTTAAGATTTTATTTATTTATCTGTCAGAGAGAGAGCACAAGCAGGGTGGAGCGGCAGGCAGAGGGAGAAGCGCTCCCCGCAGAGCAGGGAGACTGATGTGGGACTCAATCCCAGGACCCTGGAATAATGACCTGAGACACTGGCAGACGCTTAACCGATAGATTAATATCAGCGATATTGGCCTGTAGTTTTATGTTCTTGTAATGTCCTTGTATAGTTGTGTTATCAGGGTAGTGCTGGCATAATGCAATGAGTTAGAACGTGTTCTCTTCTCTGTTACATTGTGGAAATTTTGTGTAGACTTGGTATTATCTCTTCCTTGTTTTGTAGAATTTGCTAACAAAATTATCTGGGCCTGAAATTTTGTTTTCATTTTCTGGGGGGTCTGTTGTTATTGTTAGGCTTTTTATAAATGCAGGGCCATTCATGTGAGATTGGCACTTCGTGTCTTTCAAGGGATTAGTCCATTTTATCTAACCTAATGAATTTATGGGCTTAGCATTGTTTAGGGTATTTCCTTATTAACTCTTTCATGTCCATAGGGTTGGTAGTAATGTCCACCCTTTCATTCTTGATATTAGTGACATGTCTTTCTTGTTTTGTTTTGTTTTCTGGGATATTTTATTGATTTTTTTTCACTGGTTTTGCTGGTTTTTCCCTAACATTTTTGTTCTGGATCTCATTGATTTCTGGTGGTTTCTTTAGTTTCTTCCTTATAGTTGCTTTGGGTTTAATTTGTTCTTCTTTTTCTAGTTTCTTAAGATAGAAGTATAAATCATTGATTATTTTTTCATTCAATTATAAATGTTTTCTAATTTTCCTTGTGATTTCCTCTTTGACTCATGGGTTGTTTATAAGTGTGTTATTCAATTTCCAAACATTTGGGATTTCCCAGATATCTTTCTGTTAATGAATTCAAGTTCAATTCTGTTATGGTACAAGAAATAATTTGTAAGATTTAGTTATTTGTGTTTTGTTTTGTTTTAAAGATTTTCTTTATTTATTTGAGAGAGAGAGTGAGAAAAAGAGAAAGAGAGAGAGTGCATGAACAGGGGGAGGGTCAGAGGGGCAAGCAGACTCCCCACTCAGTGGAGAGCCAACTCTGGGCTCCAGCCCAGGACCCTGAGATCATGACCTGAGCCGAAGGCATAACCAGTTAACTTAACCAAAGTCTTAACTAACTGAGTCATCCAGGCACCCCTTGTTATTGTGGGTTTTATTTTATTTTATTTCCCAGAATATAGTAATCTTGGTGAATGCTCCATGGGCCCTAAAGAAGAAAGTGTATTCTGCTACCATTAAGTGGATTATTCTATAAATATCAATTAGGTCAAATTGGTTTATAGCTTTGTTCAAGTCTATATCCTTACTGTTTTCTCTCTACCCGTGCTATTTATTACGGAGAAAGAAGTGTTGCCAGAGATTTGTCTGTCTGTTCTTTCTGTTCCATTGGTCTCGTTTCCTATATTTTGAAGCTCTGCTCTAATTGAGGTGCATATACATTTAGAATTGTTACGTCATCTTGGGTAATTGACTCCTTTGTCATTATGTAATGTCCTTCATTATCCTGAGAAGTAGTCCTTGTTCAGAAGTCTACTTTATCTGATATCAATGCAGCACACCAACACTCTTTTTGATTATTGTTTCTGTGGAATATCTTTTTCCATCCTTTTGCATTTATCTCGTCTATGTCTTTATATTTAAAGTGGGTTTCTTGCAGAAAGCAAATAGATGGAGTTTGCTTTTTTATCTGATCTGACAATCTCTGTCTTCACTTAGTATATTTAGGCTGCTTACCTATAGGGTACTAGCTTACACTTAAGATAATAAGACAAATCTCTCATCTTGTTAGATGTTTCTATTTGTTTCACCTGGTCTTTCCTTCCTACTCTTTTTCCTTCTTTGGATTGACTATATTTCATGACTCCATCATGACTCTATTTTATCTCCATCATTGGCTTATAACCTATACCTTTTAAACAATTTTAATGGTTATTCTAGGTTTTAAAGTATATATCTTTAATGAATCAAAACCTACCTGTAAATCCTATTATACTGCTCTAAATATAGTATATGGGCCTTACAGAGTACACTTGCATATCTTCTGTAACATCCGTGTCCTACGTTGTACCTCCACAAAGGCCAAACCCATGTAATGCTTGGCTGCTCCATCTGCTTTAAGTCAGCCCACACTGAGCCTGCGCTTGTTTCTGTAAGTCAGGTCGCCCTGGAACACAGCTGTAGTCAAGTAGCTCCTATGGCTCAGGTGTTGTCTGCTGCTGCTTCTGCACAATAATGGCCACATTAAGCACTTGCCACGCAAACTGAATGGCTCGCCAAACCTAAAATATACACTATCTGGTTTTTACAAAAAATTTCACCAATGTCTGCTTTAGACAGTCTGTTATCTTCTTGAGGAAGAAGCCGGCTCTCTGCTGAGCAGGGAGCCTGATGTGGGGCTCGATCCCAGGACCCTGGGATCATGACCTGAGTTGAAGGCAGCTGCTTAACCAACTGAGCCACCCAGGCGCCCCATTTTTTTTTTCTTTTGTAGCACTGGTCTCCTGGCAATGAATTTTATGGTTTTGTTTTGCTAAGAAAGTCTTTATCCCTTCTTCTTTTTTTTAATTGAGGTAAAATTCATATAACATGAATTTCAACATCAACTATTTCAATTCAGTGACGTTTAGTGCACTCACAGTGTTGCACAACCACCTCCTCCGTCTAGTTCCGAGACAGTCTGATCACCCCAAAAAGGAACACGGTCCCCATCAACCAGTCACTCCCCACTCCCCCTCCCTCCAGCTCCCAGCAACCACCAGTAAGCTTTCCGTCTCTGTGGACCTAGTATTTTGGACGTTTCGCATAAATGTAGTTATTCTGTACGTGGCTTTGTGTCTGGTTTTCTTCACTTAGCAAAACATTTTTGAGGTCCATGCATATTGTGCTGTTTATCAGTACTCATTCTCTCTTTTTTTTATTATTTATTTTATTTTTTTAGTAATCTCTACAATCAGTGTGGGGCTCGAACTCACAAAATCAAGAGTCTCATGCTCTCCCAACAGAGCCAACCAGGTGCCTCTCATTCTCTTTATGGCTGAATAACATTCCGCTGTATGGAGGTGCCACGTTTTTGTCTAGCCATTTATCAACTCGTTCTACCTTTTAGTTATCGTGAATACTACTGCATTAAACATTCGTGTGCAAGTATTTGCTGAAATCCCTTTTTTTAAAAGATTTTATTTATTTATTTGACAGAGAGAGAGAGAGAGAGAGAGAGAGAGAGGGAGAGAGAGAGAGAGAGAGAGATTACAAGTAGGCAGAGAGGCAGGCAGAGAGGAGGAGGAAGCAGGCTCCCCGCCAAGCAGGGAGCCCAATGCGGGCCTCGATCCCAAGACCCTGAGATCATGATCTGAGCTGAAGGCAGAGGCTTTAACCCACTGAGCCACCCAGGTGCCCCAAAGATTTTATTTATTTATTTGTCAGGGAGAAAGAGCACAAGCTGGCAGAGTGGCAGGCAGAGGCAGAGAGAGAACCAGGCTCCCCACTGAGCAAGGGGCCCCATGTGGGACTCGATTTCAGGACCCTGGGATAATGACCTGAGCCCAAAGGCAGCTGCTTAGTCATGTGGTAATTCTGTGTTTAATTTTTTTTTAAGATTTATTTATTTGTTTGAGAGAGAAAGAGAGCATGCACGAGATGGGGGAGGGGCAGAAGGAGAGGGGGAGAGAGAATTCTCAAGCGGACTTCCCGCTGAGCACGGGGCTTGATCCCAAAACCCTAGACCATGACCTGAGCTGAAATTAAGAGTCGGCCTCTCAATCAACTAAGCTACCCAGGCACCCCTGTGTTTAATTTTTGAGGAATTATCAAACTGATTACCACAGCAGCCGCACCATTTTATAGTCTCACCAGCAATGCACAAGGGTTCACTTTTCTCGGAATCATTCACTTGTTATTTTCTGATTTTTCAATTATGGACAACCTAATTGGTGTGAGGTGGTATCTCCTTGTGGTTTTGATTTGCATCTCCCTGATGATGCGTGATGTTGAGCATCTTTTCACACTTGTTGGGCATTTGTACATCTCCTTTGGAGAAATATCTACTCAATTTTTTTGCTCACTTTAAATTGAGTTGTTTGCCTCTTTGTTGATGGGTTAGAAGAGATACATATATTCTGGAGATCTAATCCTTATCATACATGTGATTTGCAAATACTTTCTCCTGTTCCGTGTGTTGTCTTTTTATTCTCTTGATAATGTCCTTTGATACACCAAAATGTTTCATTTTGATGGAGTCCAACTTACTGACTTTTTCTTTGGCAGCTTGCACTTCTGGTGACATATCTAAGAGACCATTTCCATGCCTAGGTCATGAATATTTACCCTTACGTTTTCTTCTAAGAGTTTTTCAGTTTTAGCTTTTATATTTAAATCTGATCCCTTATAATTTTATATATGGTGTGAAGGATCTAACTTCATTCTTCTGTATATGGCTATCCAGTTCTTCTAAGACCGTTTGTTGAAGAGATTGTTCTTTTGGTCTGGGCATCTTTGTTGACAATCAATTAACCATAGATGTAAAGGTTTATTTCTGGACTTTTAATTTTATTCTGTTTATCTATATGCCTATCCTTATGCCAATGCCACACCGTTTTGTAGTAAGTTTGAAACTGGGAAGTGTGACTCCTCCAACTTTGTTCGTTTTTAAGATGGTTTTGTTCACTTGGAGTCTCTTGAAATTCCATACGGGTTTGAGAATCAACATTTCCGTTTCTGAGAAAAATGCCACTGAACTTTCAGCAGGGACTGCATGGAATCTGCAGATCACTCTGGGGAGGATTGCCATCTTTATAATATTTACAATATTTACAATACAATACTAATCCATGAACACGAGATGTCTTTCCATCTATTTAGTCTTCTTAATTTCTTTCAGCAGTGTTTTGTGGTTTGCAGGGTAAATGTCTTACATCTTTTTGGATAAAGTTATTCCCAAGTATTTTTATTCATTGTGGTATTATTGCAAATAAAATCCTTTTTTAAACCTCTTTTTCGGATTGCTCATGGTTACTGTAGAGAAATAAAATTGAGTTTTGTGTGTTGATCTTGTACCCTGCCACTTTGCCGAATTTATTAGCTCTAATGGGCTTCCGCCCCCATTAGATTCTTTAGGATTTTTCTATACATAGGATTATGTCATCTGTGAAGAGAAATAGTTTTACTTCTTCCTTTTGAATGTGGATACTTATTTTTCTTTGTGATTGCTCTGCCTAGATCTTCCAGTACGGTGTTGAACAGAAGCAATGAAAGTGGAATCTTAGCCTTGTTCCTGATTTAAGGGGAGAAGTTTTCAATCTTTCACCATTGAGTTAGCTGTGAGTTTTTCATCACGGTTTTGGTTTTTTTTTTTAAGATTTTATTTATTCATTTGTCGGAGAGAGAGAGGGAGAGAGCGCGCAAGCAGGGGGAGCGGCAGGCAGAGGGAGAAGCAGGCTTCTTGCTGTGCAGGGAACCTGATGTGGGGTTCGATCCCAGGACCCTGGGATCATGACCTGAGCCGAAAGCAGACGCTTAATTGACTGAGCCACCCAGGTGTCCCTCATCTACGGTTTTAATCATGTTAAAGATGTTCCCTTAAATTCCTAGTTTGTTGGTTTCTTTTTTTAAATCACAAATTTTGTCAAATGTTTTTCCTGCATCAATTAGAATGGTCACGTGGGTTCCCCCCCCCACTCTGTCAATATAGTGTTTTAGACTGATTTTCACATGTTGAACCATCTGTGCATTTCCAGGATAAATCTCACTTGGTCAATCACTGTAATGTGCTGTTGGATTTGGCTTGCTGTTGTTTTGCTGAGTATGTTTGCATCTATGTTCATCAGGGACATTGGTCTGTAGTTTTATTTTCTTGTGATGTTTTCATCTGGCTTTAGTATCAAGGTAATTCATAGAATGAGTTGAAAAGTATTCCTTCCTTGGGGCGCCTGGGTGGCTCAGTGGGTTAAAGCCTCTGCTTTCGGCTCAGGTCATGATCTCGGGGTCCTGGGATCGAGGCCCACATCGGGCTCTCTGCTCAGGGGGGAGCCTGCTTCCTCCTCTCTCTCTCTGCCTGCCTCTCAGCCTACTTGTGATCTGTCTCCCTCTGTGAAATAAATAAATAAAATCTTTAAAAAAGAAAAGTATTCCTTCCTCTTCTATTTTTTTGAAAGAGTTTGAGGAGAATTGGGGTAAATTCTTAAAGTATTTTGTAGAATTTACCAGGGAAGCCATCTGGTCGTGCGTTTTTCTTTATTGGGAGGTTTCTGTTTATTGATTTAATCTCTTTACTAGTTATAATTCTGTTCAGATTTTCTATTTCTTCTTGAGTCAGTTTTGGTTGGTATTCATGGTTACTTGAGGTTCAAAACACTTTCCTGGAAAAAAAATGTATATATAAAATATATTACATTTACCTGAGTACATGGAAAGACTAGTCATTTTCCTGGATCGATGTTACATGGGAATTTTTTTAGTTTCAAGGAGTAACTTTACAACCATGTTATTTAGAAATAAGAAGGAAAATACTAGGGGAATCTGTTAAAAGGAAAGGGGTAAAAGCAATTGACTCCAGGAAAGGAAGGGGCAGAGGAACGTTATTTTTCTGAAGAAATATAGCAGCACAATTAGACTTCATAAAAACAAGCAAACAAACAACTTAATTAAGTGACGTAAAAAGATTCTACAACCAGGCTGTCTAGATCCAAATCCCACTTCTGCCATTTGGTAGCCATGTAACGATGGGTAAGTTTAAGGTGTTTGATCTTTCTGAGCCTCAGTTTTTCCATTTGCAAAATGGGAATGGCAATAGTGCCCATTACATGAAGGTTCTACGGGAACTGGAGGAAACAGTGAATGTAAAGGGCTTAGCTGTGGAGGGTCCTGGAAATAGAAGCTTCTTGCTTCTACCATCAGGGTCTTCTAGACCTACCTAACTTTCCTTTTGGCTAAGCCAGAGCTGCCTGGTCACCCTGGAGACCCCCCCACCCCACATTCGTTCTACTGACTGCTTGACCTTGGGCATGTCTGTTCTCCCAGGATCCTTTGGAGGTGGCTTCAGAAGGGCCCTAAACTTAGCCAGCTCCCCCAGGCTCAGGCTGGCCCTGTCCCAGACTCCAACCCCTCCCTCGGGGGGTCATGGCTTTGTTTTCTTCTAAAGACCTAAAATTTCCAAACTCTGTGGTTGCCTTGCCTACCTAAAAGGGGAAGAAGAGGATCAGCCCAAGCAGGAGGAAGAAGGAGAGAACAAAAAGAAACAGCTAGTACAGCAGAGAGGAACGTGTGCCCAGCAGTCCTGGTCCCTGCT
This sequence comes from Ailurus styani, assembly GCA_002007465.1. Taxonomy (NCBI): domain Eukaryota; kingdom Metazoa; phylum Chordata; class Mammalia; order Carnivora; family Ailuridae; genus Ailurus; species Ailurus styani. The sequence continues at coordinate 2,637,276 of LNAC01000066.1, read as the reverse complement.
GAGCTAGCAGCTGAGACCCCTGTGCCTTGCCCACCCCTCAACCCTGCATCAGCCTGCCCCCTCCCCACTGAGGCCATGGGCCCAGGGGCTCTGCTGGTCCTGTTGGGGGCCACAACTTGGCACGGTAAGAGCAAAACCGGGGACTCTGCGGGTTGGGGGGATGAGTGACAGAGAAGGCCCCTGTGCGAGGATCCTGTAAACCCCTGCCCCTCCCTAGGTTTCCCCGCTCTGGACTGCAGGTTTGTGGGTGTCCACTTTGGAAAGGCAGTGGAGGGAAAAGAGGGTGTGGGTGGGGTGGGACCAGCCCAGCCAGGGCTGCAGACCTGTCCCAACTCAGAGACTGACTCACCATGTGTCCCCAACAAGCCCCTGATGCCCCAGGGCTTCGGTGTCCACATCTATTCAATGGATTCAATGGCAGGTGTTGAGGACAGTGGTGAGCTGGACTAAAGGGTGCTTTTCAAATTTGGCTCTGCACACAGATTCCCTAGGGATCTTGTTACAATGTGCATTCTGACTTGGTAGGTCTCAGATAAAACGTGAGATTCTGCATTTCTAACAAGCTCCTAGGAGATGCTTCTAACGTGCTCCTAGGAGATCAGGAGGCCCTAGAGAGTTCCCGATGGCTCTGTCAACCCTGCCAGCCTGTGAGCCTTAGAGAGCAGGCAGGACCCAACTCAGAAAGTCCGAGAGGGCAGCGGTCATTCCTTGGGAGGAGTGGGTAAGGGGCTGGAAGGGGAGGTAAGAGGTTAGCCTCTCTGGCCAGGGCTCGTGTGAGGTGAATTTGGGAGGAGAGTAGAGGAGGACTAGAGGAGGGCCTGCGGTGCTGGGGGGACAGTGCAGGTCTCCCTGGCCAGAGTGTTCCCAGACACTGGTTGCCAGGCCTCGGCACAAAGAGCAGCGCGGCAGACCCCATCCTACCTCCAGCTCCGGTAACAGCAGCCCTGGGGTAGCTCCATCCCAGGAGGGTGCCTCATTGGAGGGGAGGGGCTGGCTGCTTGGCTGGTAGCTTCAGTTATATTTTAGCACAAGCTTATTTGGAGGGAATCTTGGGCCAGGATGGGGGTGGGTTGGGGTGGGATGGGAAGGCAGCCTCAGCTCTGGCTTCTGGGGCTTGGTTCTGGGGCTGCAGGACCCTGGGGAGTAGGTGCATCTGGTCCCCGATGAGGAGTTGGCCTGCTGAAGGTCTTTTAGTGGCCCAATCTCTTTGGGCTTGAGTGTCTCTTCTGTTATTGAGATGCAATTCACATACAGTAGAACGCACTGATTCTTAAGTATACATTCTGATGAGGTTTGACAAATGCATATGCTTGTGTACCTACTACCCCACTGAAGACAGGAACTATTCCCCCTCTCTCCAGGAAGTCCCACGGGTTTTATTTCACTGCCTTATCCTATCTTCTGCCTGTGGAGCACTGTTGGGGGATGGGAGGGTTGTCCGACATCTAGACCTGGAAGAAAGATAAGATAGGAGGCAGCACGCTAGAAGCCTCAGGTTTAAGCCCAACAGACCAGTGGTGAGAGAGTGGGGGTGCAGGGGCGGCCGTGAGGGAGTCAAAGGCCAGGCTCCAAACACTCTAGAGTTGGGGAGAGGCCTGCTAAGATCCTGGGCTGAGGAGGGGGCTGTGTCCCAGGCCTTGGTGTGCAGTATGGAGGGGCGCTGAGGGAGAGGAGGTCTCACAGCCTGAGAGCTGAGATGAGAGACAGGCACAGAAGGGGACCTTGGTCAGTGTCCGCCAAGCCCCAGCCCCCACCCCCAAGGAGGATGGGTCTGAGTAGGCCAAACCAGCAGGAGGAAGTTAGGGGCAGAAGTTGAGGATGTCAGCCTGGCCCTGCATGAATATCCGGGACAACAGGACGGGACAAAACAGGACGCATTTCTCTGACCACATTTCCAGGAGGCCGAGACCAGGGCTAGAGGGACAGGGCAGGGGAGGGGAAGGAGAAGGTGCCACTGAGACTGGGTGGGTGCAGAAGCGGAACACAGTGAGAATCACAGAATCCGAGCCCTCGGAGAGGACACAGACTGTGACCTTGAAAAGTTAAGAACTTTAGGGGCATCCGTGTGCTCAGGCGGTTAAGCGTCCAATTCTGGATCTCAGCTCAGGTCTTGATCTCAGGGTCTTGAGTTCAAGCCCCATGTTGGGCTCCACGCTGGGCATGGAGCCTACTTTTTAAAAAAAAATAAGTTAAAAGCTTTAGATATTAGAGTGTCAGGACCAGAAGGGGGGTTAGAAATGTCACAACTGAAGCAGTAGCCCAGGGCAAGAGCAGTGGACCTGGCCTGGGGCCGCTATGGCCTCACTGAATCCTCCTGGGACCTCCCAGATGGAAAGGGACTATTCCCATTGGAAGGAAGAGTAGCCTGAGGGTCAGAGAAGGTAAGCAACGCACCCAGCGTAAGGGAGAACTGAGCGTCAGGCCGTGTGGGTGTGACCCGCATTGCTGCAGCTCGGCTGGGATTTGCACATAGCCTGCCAGAAATGACGCTTGCCCCTCTCCCTGGGAGTCACGTGGCCCAGCACGGACACAACCCCCAGGCGTTGGCCTTGGCAGTATTCACCAGTGCGCTCGAGTCTTTATGCTGATGGGAAGCTCAGGCAGCAAGGCAAACCCCTCTAGATGACAGAATATCAAAACACTAATGAAGCCATCCAGAAAGAACTCGACAGAGAAGATCTTTCCAATTCTGGAGTCTGTGATGAGGTGGAAAAACCCACTTCGGACCTTTAGTGCAGGACAGTGGAGAGCCCTGAATTCAGCCGATGCTCTGGGGACAGCCGTGTCCAGGTCCCTGTCACCGGAGTAGAGCCGTCGGATTCAGTCCCCCACCTGGAGGACCCCTGGGGGACACCGAGGCGGTCCGTGGCAGAGCCAGGCCCTGCAGCCCAGAATGTTCCCATGTGCAGCAGGTGGCCCCCGTCTCCTGGGGTCTCTCTGTGGGAGAGGGGACGGTAGCCAGGAGGGCCAGGAAACAGAAGTGAGAACACCCCCAGGAGAAGGGCTGCATGCTGGGCGGAAACTAGGGGCCGGGCTGGACACCAGCAATGTGCTTCCGCCCACACAGCCTCGGGGGGCGCCTGGCTGCCCCTCCAAGGCCTTGAATCAGCTCTCACTTCCCTACTTTGCCCCTATTTTAGGCCTGGAGAAATGCTGACACGGCAGAGGCAACGGGCCTTCTTCTCGGAGGGCCTGATAGGGGTTTCAAGTTCTCTTTTTTCCTTCAAGAAAATTTTCCTTAAAAGAGATTGGCTTCCTAGTAAACACAGTAGCACCTGCGTGCTGGGCTAGACTGCTGAGCAGCCCTTACCAAGTGTTTATTTGGTGACAGATGAGGTTCCAAAGTCCTTCCACGCACTTAATCCTCCTGACATCCCGATACATGCACACAATTATTGCCCCCATTTTATAGGTGGGGCAACGGAGGCACAGAGCCTCTGAACCATCCCACTGTGTGGCAGAGCAGATGTCCAGTGTTGGGAGCGGGCACAACACAAGACTCCCAGAACCCTTCTAACTTCGCTGGGCCGAGACCCCACAACCCTTCTCTTCTTACCCATACGGAGCAAGTCGGAGGACTTTGCTGTGAACGTTCCACTCCTTTGTTTTTTCCTTTGCTTGTTTGAGCCCCCTGCTTTGAGCCAGGTCCTGGGTTTGGCACTAGGGATAGAGCCCATTTTGTAGATGGAGCTGAAAGGGTCCGCCCGTGGGGAGAATGTTGCGGTCACAGCTGAGGCGGGAGGCTGGGGGAGACCCCGCCGGACAGCAGCTGCCTGGGCACCAAGAAAGTTCCCAGCGCCCATTTCTCAGAGGAGGGGGCTGCTGGACATCAGTCCCTCCCTGAGCAGATTGGAGGTGGGGGCTCAGCAAATGACAACGAGGGCCAGGACCTGCTCAAGGTGACCTGCAGTCACAGCTGAACCCCAGCACCACACGTCTCCTGCCAGGAGGACCTCGGAGCTAGGATCATCAGGCCGGGGCATGTCTCCTCATGGCTCACTTCTGTCTGTTACTCGCCCCCCCGCCCCCCGCCACCAGTTCAAGGAGTCCCTGTGATAGAACCCAGTGGCCCTGAGCTGGTCGTGGAGCCAGGCACGAAGGTGACCCTGCGGTGTGTGGGCAACGGCAGTGTGGAATGGAATGGCCCCATCTTCCCCTACTGGAACCTGGACACTGAGGCCTCCAGCAGCACGCTGACCACGAATAACGCCACGTTCCTAAACACCGGGACCTATCGCTGCACGGAGCCTGGAGGCCCACTCGGGGGCAGTGCCACCACCATCCACCTCTATGTCAAAGGTGAGGACTCTGGGCCCACTCACTCCCAAGACACCTGGCCCAACAGGCCCCACTGGGAATGGGCAAGAGGACTGGGCCCTAATATTAACAACCATAATAAAGCAGCTCCACACTGAGCGAGTGCCTGCCCTTGACCATGACCAGTGGCAGTGCTTCCAATTCAACGTAGTTCTCATAGTAACCCTGTGACATAGGTGCCGCTATTGTGCCCATCTTCCAGAGGCTCAGGAGGGTTGAGTCATTTGCCCAAAGTCACCCAGCACCGAGTAGGAGGGCTGACCCAGGCTCGAGAGCCCCCACTCTGAAGCATCTGCAGGGCTGCTCTGGTACACGGTGTGACCTCAGGCAAACCATCATCCTCTCCGAGCCTCCCTGTCCCCAGTGTCCAGGGACTGCCTGGCCTGGTGGAGGGAGGGTAGTTGTAACCCCGTACCCCTCTACCCCAGACCCTGTTCGGCCTTGGAAGGTGCTGGTCGAGGAAGTGACGGTGACGGAGGGTCAGGACGCCCTGCTGCCCTGCCTGCTCACCGACCCCGCATTGGAGGCTGGCGTCTCGCTGATGCGGGTGCGAGGCCGGCCCGTCCTGCGCCAGACCAACTACTCCTTCTCGCCCTGGTATGGCTTCACCATCCATAAGGCCCAGTTCATGGAGACCCAAGGCTACCAGTGCAGCGCCCGGGTAGGCGGCAGGACGATGACATCGATGAGCATCTGGCTTAAAGTGCAGAAAGGTGCGTGGGGCTGGGAGGGACCGGCCAGGGCGGAGGGCAGGGCCAGAGAGCGCCGACGCGCGCGAGCCGAGGCAGGGCCTGGCCCGATGTGGAGCAATGGGCCGTCCCTCTTCTTTCACTTCTTCCTTCCGACTGCACCATCCTCATCCACGGGGCGCCTGTGGGGCAAGACAAGCAAGGTGTGCCGGGCACCGAGAGACAGCCCGGGGTAGTTTCAGCCCATGAGACAGGCTGTGCAAATCATTCCACAAGAGGAGTTGGGGGGTGGCGCTCTGAGACAGCGACATTTAGTCAGCCGAGCTGGGAATGATGGGAAGCAGGTGACCGTGCAAAGTTCTGCTTCCACAGAGGAAACAGCAGGTACAAAGCCATGAGGTGGGCACAGGCTCTGACGCTTCCAGAATGGAAGGAGGGCCCGGAGCTGTCCCACACCCTCAGACATGGATTTCCACTCAGTGCTGGCCCGGCGCTGGGTGTTGGGCACAAGCAGGAGGGGTGGTGAGCCGAGTGATGGGGAGGTGGGGGCGGGTGCCCGTGACAGCTGTCTCTGTGGGGGTGACAATGGTGGTGAAGTCTCCCACCTCTTCCCCTTGCCCCGGCTAGGCTGGTACACTGGATTCTGGTTTCTGGAAGGCCTAGTGTGAGTATACAGGCCCCAGGCTTGACACCTGGCTTGAGATAGGAATCAGGTCCCTGCAATGAGGGCCAGGGTCACAGCTACGTGGCTGACAACAATGCCCTGGGCTCTGAAGCCATGAAACCTGTTCAGGAAGTCACGGGACCCCACCATATGGGCAGAGGGGGCCATTAGGTCTCTCTTCCCCGCACTCCATCTGGCAGAGTCCTGGGCCCTCGTTCTGCCAGGATCCCCTCGGTGACCTTGGATGAGTCCCTTAGTGTCTCTGGGCCTTGAGAAACTGGATTAGATCATCTTTTAACACGGCTTTCAACATGGCTTTCAATAGCCATGAACTTGAAATCACTGCCTGCTCTGCGTCCGACACTGTATGAGCCGCTGGGGGTCACGCCATCTTCCAAGGGGAGAACAGAGAGAGTGGATAACAGGCCGACTGCGAGCCACAAGAAACCGCGCCGGAGAAAGCTGGGTGTCTGTGGGCTGGGGAGGCTCACTCAGCTGACTGCTCACAGAAGGCTTCTTGGAGCAGAAGATCTGGAGGGTGAAAGCAGCTGCCCGCTTTCGGTGTGGAAGAAAAAGCACTCCAAGAAGGGGGGCAAGTGTCAGTCTGTGTGGCGGGAAGGCCAGTGAGGTTGCAGGGCGGGGCATGAGCGCGAGACAGCAGGTGCTCGTGGCGGTGGGGGGGGGGGGGGCGTCAGTCATGGGCTGGGGCTTGCATCCCAAGAGTGATGGAAGCCACTGGATATGGGCCCCGGAGATGCACATGATCGAATCCACGTTCTTAAGAGCTCCCTCGGGCTACTTCGAGGAGTCTGCATTGTGCGGGGGTCCGAGGGGAAGCGGGGCCCATCCAGGTGGCTGTTGCAGGCGCCCAGAGCAGAGAACAAGCTGAGACTGGGGAGAGGCATGGTGACGAAGGGGAGTGGACTTCTCAGATTCTGTTTCAAAGACAAGACGTGCTATCGGAAGCCTCTAGGCTGCCTCCCAGGATTTGCGATGGGAGCGTGGTGGGGGCCCCAGCCAGTTTCCAGCCTGTGGCAGGGAGCAGAGGGACAGCTCTGGCCTGGGTGTTCATGGGTCGCTTCCCCTGGCCTCAGTCATCCCAGGGCCCCCGACCTTGACACTGGAACCTGCAGAGCTGGTACGGATTCGGGGAGAGACTGCCAAGATCGTGTGCGCAGCCAGCAACGTCGATGTTAACTTTGACGTCTTCCTCCAACATGGCGACACCAAGGTCAGTCCGTGAGGAGAGAGCAGGGGGAAGGGTGCCCATCTTCCCAGCACACCAGGCCCTGCAGGTTGGAGCCTCAGCCCCACTACCAGCTGGTTCTCTGGACTGAGGGCACAGCCCAGGCCCTAAGAGCTTACTGCCAGTCAATACCTAATTCAGAATAGGACTGGGGCTCATGCCACTGATTCTTGTTGGAGGGAGGAAGGAGGTGGTACTCTACCCCCTTGACCCATGACCTTTGCCCCAGCCTGTAGGCAAGAGCCTGAGGTCAGTTCACTTCTGACTTAGCAAGTGGTTCCTTGGCCACCTTGAAGCCCAGGAATATAAAGGCCATTTCAGAAAGACTATGAGAGAGGGAAGCAGAAGGAGTATCCCCAAAAGGGAATGGTATTGGGTTGCTTCTAAGAGCTCCTTCCTGCCCCACTGTGCCCTACCATTTGCCAGGCACAGCCCTACCCCCATTTACATGCAATAGCTCGTTATTCTTCACTACAACTCTAGGAGTATGGGCTAGTGTTAGTCCCATTTCACAGATGAAGACACTGAGGCTTAGAGTTCAGTCACTTGCCCAAGGAAAGGTAGATATTAACCTTTAAAGGCTGACAATTTGAACCCAGAGTTTTCTAATCCCTAAACAATGTTCTATCCCATTTTCACCCTTCTGGCTACAGCTCACAATCCCTCAACAATCTGACTTCCAAGGTAACCAGTACCAAAAAGTCCTGACCCTTGAGCTCGATCATGTAGGCTTCCAAGATGCCGGCAACTACTCCTGCGTGGCCACCAATGTCCGAGGCATCAACTCCATGTCCATGGTCTTCCGGGTGGTAGGTGAGCATCAGGGAGATAGGGAGGGCTGACAGGGATCCCGGGGTTAGGAAGTGTGTAAGGAGATGGGGAAAGAGGGAGCTGATGGAGGACAATGAGGAGACAATGTTAAGAATACCTGCGCTAGTCTCCCCTTACCTGGCCCTGGCTAGGGAGCCACACTGCTGAGATCCTTCCCAGACCCTTCCCCAGAATCCCTCACTTCCTTCCCGGAGCTCGTACAAGGCATTACTGCCTTTTGTTTCGTGACCGGCCTCCAGTAGCTCCCTATTAGACTGCTGTTCACTCCTTCATTCACTCTTTTGTGCCTGGAACAACCATATCACACGGACACAGGATCAGACAATGCTCACCCAGGGACATCATGCAGGGAGCACGGGGTGTCCTGGGAACACCAAGGGGGCTGCCCAATCCTGTCTTGGACACAGTGGCCTAAGCTAGGCCGAAAAGAACAGAGGTAGGTTATCGGGGCAGAAGAGTGGGAAAGGAAGGGCAAACAGCACAGCATGTGAAAGGCCCAAAGGGAAAGAGCGCAGAGAGCATCTGAGATGTGGAAAGAAGCTGGCAACGGCAGGGCTATGAGTGGTGTGACATGTGGCCAGAGAGAAGCAGGGATGGAGGCAGCACCCAGACGGTAAAACGGGCGGTGGTTGGCAGCCTATCCCACTGGGAAATCACTGAGAGTTTAAGAGAGAGTGATGGGAGCAGACTGCCTGGAGGGCTACGTCGTGGTGTCCAGCAGCCCACACTCCCAGGCGGCACCCCAACCTGGCTCTGCCAATGAGTAGCACGTTACTTAACTGCAAGGTGGGGATGCTGACAGTACTCGCAGTCACTGGCTCACTGAGAATTAAGTGAATCTATCCATCTATCTACTCTGGCCCAGAGGAAATGCTGCCTAAGTGGGCACAGGAGAGGTCATCTGAGAAGGCCGGTCCGATGTCCTGCACGTTGGATGGGAGATGGGAGGCTGGACAGGCTATGTGGGAGTTTCTCAAGGTCAAGACGGGCTGAGTGATTGCGGTCTGGCCACACCTCATGTGCTCAATGTTATGGAGACAGAGGGAGTTGGGGAGAGCAAATGTGACCCCGTCACCCCCTGGAGAGCAGCTGCACTGCACAAGGCTTGCAGTCAGCGTGAGCTCTGCCATGGACCCCATCCTGCGCTGGGAGCTGTGCGGGGTGGAGGAGAGGAGGAGAGGAGGAGGAGGGGAGGAGGAGGAGGAGGAGGAGGAGGAG